>ML266443.1:0-55461 GCA_005239495.1 Nicotiana undulata
ACGGACTCCCCCACTTGTCTCAAAGCCAAGGATCAAGACAAACAATAACTTACGATGCCCACATGTTATCACCGCCGCCATACTGTGGTGAGGTTCAACTAAATCCTCCATAAACTTATATGACTCAAACCATCTAACACTCAACTCAAATGCAAATCTCGCATCCACCATTGTGATGGTCATGCCAACTCCCACAAGCGATGTAAACTCATATTATAACATACATCATCTACTGGTAGAAAAGAACTTGCCACAGATAAACATAAGGGTCACACACCTCAAGACAACCCGCAGGAAATACGAAAAAATTCATTCAATTTCTTATCAATAACATCGACTGTTTCGCTTTGTCCCACTTCGACATGACAGGGATCCCGCCCGAAATAACCACACATCGGATAAGCGTCGACCCCAGGTTCAAACCAGTGAAGCAAAAGATGAGACCTCAATCCTAGTTAAAACACACGCTCATCAAGGATGAGGTAACAAAACAACTCAAAATTGGGTCGATTACGAAGGTAAAATACCCCGATTGGTTGGACAATGTGGTGGTAGTCCCAATGAAGGGGAATAAGTTAATAATGTGCGTAGATTATAAAGACTTATATAGGTCATGCCCTAAGAATTCATTCCCGCTTCCCAACATCGATCGCCTGATTGATGCCACGACCCGGCACGAGACCCTCACCTTTCTTGATGCCTAATCGGGGTATAATCAGATTCTGATGAACCCCGAGGATAGGGAAAAGACTTTGTTCATCACAAAGTACGGTATGTATTGCTACAACATCATGCACTTCGGGCTGAAAAACGCTGGAGCCACGTACCAACGGTTGGTTAATAAAATGTTTGAACGCCAAATAGGCAAGTCCATGGAAGTATATATTGACGAAATGCTAGTTAAGTCCCTGCACGTAGACAATCATCTGACCCATTTGCAGGAAACGTTCGATATTCTCAGAAGCTATAACATGAAGCTCAACCCCGAGAAATGTACCATCGGAGTGGGATCGGAAAAATTTCTAGGCTTCATGGTGTCAAACATGGGGATCAAAATCAATCCCGACAAAATCAAAGCCATCAAAGAGATCATGGTGGTCAACAATGTAGAAGTCGTGCAACGACTGAATGGCCGGATAGCGGCCTTGAGACGATTCATATGAGGATCGTCAAATAAGAGTCATCGTTTCTTTTTCTTGCTCGGGAAGAAAAATAACTTCGAATGGACTTCTGAGTGCCAAAGTGCCTTGGAAGAGTTGAAGCGATATTTGTCGAGCCCACCTTTGCTCCACACCCCAAAGGAGGACGAAACATTGTATTTGTACTTGGCCGTGTCAAAGGTAGCGGTAAGCAGTGTGCTTGTTCGGGAGGAACAAGGTACGCAATTCCCTATCTACTATGTGAGTCGGACCCTCGGTGATGCCGAAACCAGGTACCCCTTCTAGAAAAATTAGCCCTTGCGCTGGTTAGCGCATCTCGAAAATTAAAGCTTTATTTACAATGCCATCGCATTTGCGTTTTAACGATGTACCCACTTCAGAACATAATGCATAAACCCGAATTGTCGGGCCGATGGGCCAAGTGGGCCATCGAATTTGGAGGGTATGATATCGAATATCAGCCCCGAACGGCTATCAAATCCCATATTTTGGCAGACTTCGTAGCCGAATTTACGCCCGCCCCGGTTCCCAAAGTAGAAAAAGAAATACTATTAAAAACGGGCACATCTTTCGGGGTATGAACCCTATTTATTGAGGGTGCCTCCAACGTGAAAGGGTCCAGGCTCGACATAGTTCTAATGCCGCCTACGGGCGGCATTATCAAACAATCTATAAAAACTACAAAATTTGACTAACAATGAAGCCGAGTATGAGTCTATGATTGTAGGTCTGGAATTGGCTAAAGGCCTCGAGGCCGAGTTCGTCGAGGCCAAATGTGATTCTCTCCTAGTGGTTAACCAGGTAAATGGGAGCTTCGAGGTACGAGAAGAAATAATATAGAGGTACCTTGACCTGACTCTAGTTATGCTGCATCGCTTCAAGGAGTGGAACTTAAACCACATACCTCAAGAGCAGAATAGTAAGGCCGATACCCTCGCAAACCTAGGGTCGTCTTTCGAAGAAGATGATATACTTCCCGAAGTTGTTGTTCAGTTAACCAAATCAGTGATCGAAGAAGGCCACGCCGAGATCAACTCTGCCATCTTGACATGTGATTGGAGAAACAAATACATCAGTTATTTGAAAGATGGGAAGTTTCCCTCAGACCTGAAAGAATCTAGGGTTCTATGGACTAGGGCAGCCCGGTTCTCGCTCGACGAGAACAACACTTTATATAGTGTCGCGACCCCTTTTTCCCCAAGCACTCATTTCGGGGCCCGATTTAAAAGGGTTTAATGACATTGGTTGGGACAACTCATTCCTTTTGGTAAAGGGGTTTATTTATTTGAAGAGTCGCCACCTAACGATTTTAAGGTGCGTTAGGGCACGTATTAGGGTTCATTTACAACTAAGTTTGATAACTAGAGACATGGTATGGGCTTGAAATTGTCCTAAGGGGATGGTGTTAGGCACCCCTCAGGATCCACAAGTGTGGTTCTCGGCCAAATAGGTTTTGTGAATTTGTATGATTAGCTAGTAAACAAGTAAGTCCCAAATAATAGGGGATTTGGAAATGTTCATAGCCTAGGCACATATAAGTTACAAGTTGGAAAATGTTGAATAACTAATGGATTTTGAAAAGGATTATAGTCTAAGTTTGTTTATGAGGTAAGGGGGTATCCTAGGTTTGTTTCTAATATGGATCACATCAATGCAATACCCGGTATGACACTCCTCAAAGAGGGGCTAAACGTGGTATTAGCACACCGTTCATCATATCCATAACTACCCTTTCCCACCCCGTAAAGGTAATTAAAGCAAGTGTTGGTATCGACCTTTATTGCATGATGTTACCCGTCCCTTCCTATTAGTCCCGGAGGAGTTTAGGACTTCTATCCTATAAAGGAGGTTCTAGGAGGACCCTTAAGATTTAAAGGTAAAATACTAAAGCGACATATAAGAAAACAGATAGGACTTCAATTAAGGGGAGCATGGAAAACAAATAGAAGGCTCAAGTATACCTCCACAAATAATACACATAAACAACATGACTCATACACATTTAAGGTCCAGATTCAAATTCAGATCCTAAGCATGGTATCTAAGTGATAACAACATAGATAGATTTTATTGCATAACTCGGAGAGGAAGTCCTAATCAGTTTTGCCTACTGGTTTTAAGCATGCTGGTATTAATCACAAGAAGATAGTCCCTGTTTTTATTTTTTAAGGTTGATTACCTAAGGCTTGCCTAGGCGTGGGAGGATATGCAATAGTTGTTCATAGTTTTTGACAGTTTCAGGTTGTTATATTCAAAAAAAGCATGCAGTTCTAAATGTTGCAGAATACATAGGAATTTATTACTAGTTATTAGAACAAAGTGAAATGTTTCATACTCAGTAATTACACTAAGCGTGGTTGGACGATTGTGATCCTAGAACATGATTTCTAATGCAGGAACATGCAAAATAACTTGAAATAGGATTTCTAAATGCATACCACGTTATGCACAATTTCAGAATAGGCAGAAATGACATTTTATTTTAATGTTGTTTTACCTAGATAGGATTTCTATGTGAATAGCATGATGATTGCATGAATGACCACTAATGTTAACACATTTATCTAGAAAAAATTTTCTGAATGTTTTCAGGACATGTAGGATGCAGATAGGACAGAATCACATTAGTTTGTTTTTATGTCATTATTTACCTTAGATATAGGGTTTCTAAGTGATGATGAGAGGCTAAAAAAAAGTACATATATGGATCATAGGGAACATGATATCTAATGCATGGCATGATTGGCATATATTATACCTAATCATGGCTGCTATTGCACACAGAAGAAAAGTAGACCTATGAGCATGATTTCTACCCTTGACTATACTACCGCATACATAGTACCCACCCCTTTTCACTAGCCAACCCCAGAATTGTTATACAAATAATTATTACAGGCCATCGGATATGAATTACATAACTTAAATAAAAGAAAATAAAAAGTTAATTATAGGGAGCCAATAGTATAGGCCTAAATCTCCATGTCCTCAATGCCAAGGTATTTCACAGCCTTTCTCATAATCCGGGTGTGTCAGAGTGCCCTAAAGACCTCAAGGGATCCCGGGCAGTGCTCACACCCAGATTTCATTGCCAAGGTAGAGTAAGCGCAGTGTGGAATGGCCAGCCTTAGTGTGTCAAAGTTCAGAGAGAGCTCAGGGGTTCCCAAAGCAATGCTCACACAAAGAGGCAGAACATAAGGGGTCTAAGAGTTGAGTGAGGGTACTTGACATAATTTTGAAAGAAGGTTTAGTAGGAAACAATTTTGAAAAAAGGAAGTTTGATTGAAATGATTTCATAACAAAAGTTTAACTGAGGAAAAAATTTGAAAGATCATAAACACCAACCTCAGGACCAAACAAGTTCAGCATCACACAAAGGACCAAGAACAGTCCAGCAACCACAAGCAGGGGTGATGAGGTTTGAGGGACAAATATAGAGCATGTGATGGAAAGCATTTAGCAGGCAGAAGTATGCATAGGTATACAATCAGAAGTTCCTAAGAGGTTCAGGGAACTGGGGATACAATAGGGTATTTGATTAGACTAACATAACAGTATCAAACAGTTTAAGACAGTAGAGTACACCCTAATTAAACTAATGTACCAAACATAGGCATGGAGATTCACATAAAGACAGGTTTCAGGTACACAAAGACATGTTGGTTAGTAAAGAATAACTTGACATGCTAGATGGAATCCATGACTTTAGTTACATGTTGAACAACAAAATAGTAAATATAAGCATATCAGAAACACAATGAATTACAACAGTAATAGAAACATGTTGGTTTGAGAACTGGAATTTGAATTAGAACATACTAGTGAAGTAAAGGCAGTAATACAAAGTAAGAAGTAAGAGATGCGCAATAGTTAGCCTTGGTTGTAGCCGGCTAACTTGGAGTAATAGCAAGTAGCACAGAAGAGAGCATAAAGAGTTTTAGTTGTGAGAGAGAGTTATTGAACCAGATTAGTTCGTGTCCTCTAATGAGAGAAGAGTATGCATATATATAGTTTTGAAAGCTGGGTGAAAAGTAAGGTAAAAATCAAAATCAAACAACAATTATGGAACTTGGTATCAATCAGAGTGAAATCAGCCCAAGTACTCCCATAATTAAGGGAGTTATTCAAACGGTAAGTAACAAATAAGGAAAGAGAGCATATATAGCTTAAAGGACTATTCAAACAGTGCAAGTATAGAGAAGGTAATTAGGCTAGGTTCGTCACATTCTAATAAAGGAAATAGGAACCAATTAACAGTAAGTTAATCATGTAACAAGGTAAGAAATAAACTAAAGGTCGGAAATTAGTAATAATATCCCCATAGGAAATCAGTAAAGGTTTTCAATCACAAGGAATCAGAGATTCAAATAATAGTAAATAATGCTAATTACTATAGACTTCTATGGATGAGCGGAATGAACACATTATAAGCAAAAGAGATAAACCAGGAACCCTAACAAAGTAAAATTGCAGAGAATCAGGGATTCGAATAGGAATAACATCAATTAAAGGAAATTAGCATGAATTAAATAGATAATAGGCAAGAAGTCAGAAACCTTAGTAGTGAAATCATACGAAATTAGGGATTCACATGAATCATAGAGTCAACAATAATGTAAGCGAAAAAGCAAGAAAATCAGAGACATAGATGAAAAACATAGGGTAAAATATCAGAGAATCATAAAGCTCATGAGACACTAACACATATTATCAAAGACAAAATCAGGAACTTAGGGTTTAGGACTTAAAATTAGGGGTTTCAACACAACAACTCAGATAAGATAGAGAAAATTAAATAAACCATTAAAACACAGTAGAGACCTTAGGATAATACTGAAAAGTCATAGAAAAATCGTTTAAAAGGGGTCATGAAACCCTAGTTTGAAAACGAATAGCCATTTTAGAGAAAATAGGAGAATCTTTGAGAAAAACAACTAAATAGCTTAGAATATACACAGATCTATTATAGATCTAAACGAATCGGGAATTTTAAAGAGTTAGGGTTTCAAAGATAACACATAAAAGATATGAAAACCTCAAAATATTACCGGTTTTAGCCGGAAAGTCATAGATGTTACTCAAACGGCCGGAGATGGCCGAAAAATGGCATGAAAGGCCATAGGTGGGAGTTGAACCGCTCCAGGTTCACCTGAGGACCTCAGAGTAGTGTCAAACCGGCGTGGGATGAGGCAGAGGCTAGGAGATGGTGAGAGGCCATGGTTTCCGGCGAGGGAGGTGGCCGGAGAAGATGGACAGAGTCCATCGGAGAGGAGGGAAGGNTGGGATGAGGCAGAGGCTAGGAGATGGTGAGAGGCCATGGTTTCCGGCGAGGGAGGTGGCCGGAGAAGATGGACAGAGTCCATCGGAGATGAGGGAAGGTGGAAGGTTCTAGAGAGAACCAGATATAGAGAGAGGGAGATAGAGAGACGGTTAAGAGAGAATGGGAACGGGGGGAAATTAATAGGGGGGTAGTCATTAGGGGTTAAATTAGGAAGGGGGGGATCTGGACCGTTGATCAACTTTGATCAACGGTCAAGATTGACTCTGAGTTTGGCCGGGAAGATAGGATATTGGGCTTGGGGGTCTGATGAGTTATTTAATTGAAATAGAGACCAGGTTTAATTTAGGCTAGAATTTAAATAGAGATGGCTATTGTTACGCCCCGCAATATTACGTCGATATTACGTCTCGTAGTATAAAATTATGACGATGTTGCACCCTGTAGTATTGTACGTTGAATTTGTCGTAGGTAATTGACATCAGTCCAAAGAAAAGATTATTTTTAGGTTATAAGGATTATTCTATTTCAAACAAGTAATAAGTAAATCCGTGAAGGTGAGAGGGGAAGCAAATAAAAGAAAATGAATTTTCGTCCAAGTTTAGCATGTTGGGATCAAATTAGGGCCTAGCATTTATACCCGATATTTATGTACTAGTACCATACAAGGTACCATATGACCACGGTAGTATGAGGTATAAAGTATATTAAAAATAAATAAAACTTCTAGTAATTTGAGATAATTCTTAATTATGCGGCTAATGGGTTAATTACCGGGTAACGGGACATTACCTAGTTAAATATTAAAATATGAGATAAAAATCAATGCATTCCCCCAAACACGTGGCAAGAAGCCACAAACCTAGAGAATGACTAAGTAGTCATATAATTCTAGGTGGCTATCTAAGAATTATTAGAATTTTATAAGTAAAAGTCTTGTTTCATTCATTTAGACAAAAAGGAACAAAAAACGTCTATAATCCTAAAGCATGAAACATTTTCATTCTAGTTCAAAACTAAGAGAAATGATTCTTGTTTTCCATTTTCGTTTTGGACAAAAGTTCAGAACGTCCATTAGTCATAAACAAGAATCATATACATCACTTTCCTAGTTCAACACTTCAAAGAACATAGGCTTAAATTAATCAAAACATTTCAAAGGACAGGAACTTAGTTCGTTCAAAATACTTCAAGGAACAGAACCTTTATTCAATCAAAATTTTGCGATTCTAAAAGAGTACGGTGCCATCCTCGCCAAGAATATTATACGGATTATTTCCTACACCAGGTATGTTAAGGCTAAGCTCTTCCTTCATTTTGGCATGATATCGTAATTACACGAGTTTGGTAACGAGGCATAAAAAAAAATTCATATTCCAAAATTTATGTATATTTTTCCTAGTTGTTGTGGGCTTGATATGGACTATCCATGTTTCCTATATCTACTTTTTGTATGGTTTCTAAAACAAATAGTCTAGTATGCTGTTAAAAGGTGTAATGCAGAATGATTATTCTTGCAAATGAAGAAAAAGTGATATAGGTCATTTTTTATCTCATGTGATACAGTTTCCATTTTAGGATGTCCCTAACATTTGATATAGTTGTTAGAATGATGGTATAGTATCTTATGCAGCTTTACATCTTTCAGTAATTCAAATTCATTTACTAATCCAATCATCGCAGTACCTTCTCAAATCTTTGTTGTACTAGTCTTCTAAGTACAATATGCCTAACAGTAATTACGATCTCCGCCTAAAACTAGAAGGTGACATGTGGATCACTTATAGGGTATTAAATCCTATGTGAGTACATGACAACCCCCTACTTTACATATTGATAAGGATTCCTATAATTGTCAAATAACTTGTTGTAAATCAAGAGAATATAAGAACAAAGATCTAGACAGTATGTGCCATGCAATTGAGTATTTCCTTTTCCAGTCAAGAGAGCAGGGAGTCTATATGTACAGTATTACAGTATTTTCATTACCATCGAGCTATAATCAATGGGCAGGCCCCTATTGGGCAACCTCTGATAAGATGGTAAGATATATACCGAGCCTACTGTGGCCGAGCGCCTATGAGCGAGCCTAGTTGGTCGAGATACAGAGCCTAGTATGGCCGAGCACCTATGAGCGAGCATACTACGACAAAGCAGTTATATATATATATCGAGCCTACTGTGGCCGAGCGCCTATGAGCGAGCCTAGTTGGCCGATATACAGAGCCTAGTATGGCCGAGCGCCTATGAGCGAGCCTACTACGGCACAATAGTTATATGTATCTATACCGAGCCTAATAAGGCCGGACAACCATTTTACTTACTATATTGAGAGAGTTGAGTCAGTATCAGCAGGTAAGCATATCTTCAGATTATCTTTGACTTCCAGTGGCTTTCACTTATTATATTATCAGTTCAGTTTCAGCTTTCAGTACATGCCTTACATACTTGGTACATTATTCGTATTGACGTCCTTTTGTTGGGGATACTGCATTCATGCCTGCAGGTATAGACAATCAGCTTGACGATCCCTCATAAGAGACGAGGTTAGCATTCAGCGAAGGATCGGTAAGACTCCACCTCATTTGGAGTGCAGCCGAGTCTATAAGTCATTGTGTCAGAGTTTTTCTACAGACTTATGGGTAGGTCGGTACCCTGTCCCATTTGATGTCAAATAATCTTAGAGGCTTTATAGATAAAGGTTCATTTTGTACAGTATGTCAGAGGCGTTGACGACCCATATATATTCATGTGTTAAGAAAAATGATCCATTAATACAACATTTTCCACTTATAGTTATACATTACGAGTTGTGGCCATGTTGGCCCATGATAGTTGCAGAAGAAAACAATGAGTTATAGAGTGGTTCGCTCGTGTCAGTTTGGCACCGGGTGCCACGCCTCCCTACGTTGGGGCGTGACAAAGTTATATCAGAGCAGTTCTGTCCTAGGGAGTCTACAAGCCGTGTCTAGTAGAGTCTTGTGTATGGGTGTGTCGTGCACCACACTTATAAGCAGGAGGCTACATGGCATTTAGGACTGTCATTCTTTCTTCTTACTCTAGATCGTATGGTAGAGCTCATTTATAATAATTCAAATCCCGAACTTCTATTCATAATAAGACGATGCCTATATTCAGAAAGACAATCGATAAGAGATATAGATGTAGAAATGTTTAGTTAGAGGAACTCGATTTTGCATCTTGCTTATGATGAGTGAATGAGAGGTCTTCAGCAGATCATGCGTGTACTAAAAGGTGTACGGTTCTTGATAAGGATATTTTAGGAAAGAATACTTGTCCACTCTTACGGTAAAAAGGAATAATGAAATCAAAAGTTAGACACGAGTTGCATCAAGAAAAAGAAGCAAGGTGAAGAAGGGTACAAGGTACCCAGTTAATAAAAATTATCCTTATTTTCCATTCAGGGAGAGAGATATAAGCATTTTGAGTTACCTTCAACAGTAATAGAGGTATGTGCAATTGGCCATACCGTTTGAAGTTATGCCCTTTGGGAGCTAACAAAAGTAGTATAAGAAAAGGACGGATATCAAGATCCGGCGGGGGTTAGAATAACCCAAAATGGTGAATTGATTGTTTGCGTTAGTTGACATTCCGAAGGATATTGCAAATGTGGTAATAGATCTCCTTGTGAGACACCTAGATGGTGCACTCTAAAATAGTACAGCTAGATATGAGTACTATAAAGACATGCACTGAAAGCCTTGAAGGAATAAATATTACCTTAGTGTGGCTCGCGTCCGTAGTAGAGCGAGAACGTTAAACAACTTGAAGAGCCACTGGATGGAGCAAAGGGGAGCTAAGAAATGTCTTGTTCGAGTTTGCAAAATAAAGTGATAGGCATAAATGTTAGCGGGAAATAAGAGAAGAGTTAATGAATCATTATGATTAAGATATGATACATGGATGACAACGGTAGATCAAAAAGATGACAGTATTACAGAGTCCATAAACAAAGAAAGGAAAATACGAGAGGTAACGGCCTTGAGGCAACAAAAAAGTATAGGTCATGAAGTCACATCCTCATTTCGAGAAATAAGTAAGTGACTCTAACGTAATTACCAGAAGGAAAAGTTAGACCCCAGAGTAATAGAAATTAGTTTGGATTGGTGAACAAGATAAACTAAACATGAACTAGGAACTGAGTGATTTGATAATGGTTGGCATCACGAGAATTTCAGACTGCGTTCCGACAATAATAGAATGGACAACAGAATAAGATTCATGAGAAATTAAGAGAATGATCATTCAGGAAGACACTTCCCTAAAGAAAGCAATATGTGCAATGTTAAGCTTATGGGACTATATGTGCCAGTTACATTATGTGTCACCCTCGCGAGTAAAGAAATTTGTTATCCTTGGTACATAATGATTACCACAAGGCGAGTAAAGGTTTTCGATGATGTGAAAAGATGCTAAATATGAAGAGGTAAAACATTTATACGTAAATCATCATAGTACTAAATCTGAGTACTCCCTTAAAGGGGGGACTATGGAGTGTGTGGCATTAAGTCAGAATTAAGTGGTTCTAGTAATTATGAAATAGTAAAGGGAGAATGCGATAAAAATTAGAATGGGATGAGATTTCACTTGTTCAAATCCTATAACATGTTACGAATCCAAAACATTATGCAAGCACGACGTCAAGAAAAGGAGTCAAATTTTATGCCCGGGATGTTATTGAATGTAAGGAGTCAGTGCAAGATGTAAGTTAAGACAAAGGAAATAACGCAAGAAAAATTACACGGAGCAATGATATGAGAATGGGAAAATGAGTACTTAGTAGTTGATTCATGAAGAGCCTAGTTATGGCTAGTCAAGAGGATACCAACAAATCAGTAGGTCGTGCAAGATAACTATAGTAAAATCCAATATAGTAAATTCAGCCCCGCAGTTATAACATTGTAATACATGAGAAATATTCATATAGGAGTCGGGGTAGTTAAAGGTACCATATGAGTTTTATGGAAATAAAAGAGAGTGCCACTAGGAAAACAGTCAAAATATCAGTTCAGAAGCAACCCTACAAGCACATGAGTGTGGAGGTAAATAAATAAGGATAAATGTAGGCGAGTACGGACATCAACAATTCTATCAGGAATATGGTGTAATACGCTCGCAACTTTACAAGAGTCAGAAGGTTCTCCCTATGTACTACAATAAAAGACTAGCTGAAGAAATAAGGAAGAAGGCCTCAACCTTAGCTCGGTGACCTAAGGAAGAAATGGTCTTATAACAATAGTCTCACAATAACATTATGTGCACTCCATAAGAAAATGGCGCCTACCGTGGCTAATGAACGGGAGGTAAAGTCAGAAGTGATATTCAAGATCATATGAGTTGTATGGAATTCCAATATGTATTGGCACTAAGGTAAGCTAAGTATGCATGCAACAAGGGGGCGGGAAGACCAGGAAAAGTGATTGCTTACATTTAAAGAAAGTTGAGAAGGAACGGAATGAATCATTCAATTAATAATACAATGTTAGTTATGTTATTAACACACTTAAGAGTTCGGAGTTTTATACATGCAACATATATGTTGATAATCGTACCAACATAGAAGACTCTGGTAGAAGTTAAAAGAAAGAATTGATCCCAGGGAATAGACAAAGAATTGAGTTTTTAGAAGATTGTATCGTAGATATTCCATAACTCCCATGAAAGGATAAAGTAATAATTAATACCACGAGCCGCAGATCGGAAGATATCTTAATCCTATATAAAGGCTGATCAAAAGGAAGAAGAAACTAAAGAGTTACATCAACCAAGTAAATCAGGAGTCTGATTATTGGACCCAGAAAATTATAGACCTCGTGATTGAGAACATTGCAAGATCATTCTTAATATCGGAAGTCCATTTAGAATAATACCAGCCTCATAAGAAGTCTGTATAAAGCTCTCATCGAATCATGTAAAAAGGTGCAAGTATTATAATAGAAGTTCAAGTTGTGAATGTGAATTATACCTATATGGAAGAGAGGTCGTGAAGGAGATATAAGATGTGATGCGAGACTTTAAGGTAAGTAAGGTAAAGGTGAACCACGTACGAGATACTCAAATGCAGAAGGTTGTGAATAGTCCGTAATTCGGATAAAAGGATAGAAGCACGGGGATTCAATATCCAGAAATGATATAGGCATCATTAATGGCATATCTTATAGCCTATGGTTTCTAGGTATCGAGAGGTCTAGTTAAGAAATTAAAAGAAGAGTTAGAGACGATGTGATGTCTTCTTTGATGTTCCAAAATAACATTAGAAAATATGTGGTGCAAGCAAGTTGAAGGAAGGTTGCGACTAGTATAAATGAATATGTGTAGGTTGCAAGCTAAAGTATGGTAAAGCGACAAAGGTTTAGGAAGACAAGAGTAAGGATAAGAAAGGACGAGTGAGAAGATAATGAGAATGGATAAAGTCCTTAGGATTAAGCTCGTGAAAACAAGAGAGCTGATGGTTTCTCTATGTTATACAATGTTCAGTATGGCCTGAATAAGCTTAAAGGAGTCTATGACTAGTAGCATTTAAAGAGATGGAATGTAGCCCTGGTAGTGAAATAAGGGTGTGATTGCGATAGATAAAGGATGGCGTTTAGGCCTTCGAGTGAGTAATGATTTGAAGAGGATTTCGTGAATTGTACGAGATTAAAATACCCATGTAAGTAAATCACATTGGGATACTGTAAAATACGGTCATTGAAGTGCAGTATTACCCTTAAGTGGATAAGGAAAATCACTTCAAATATTCCTCGAAGCAACGTAAGCCCTAGTTGCAAGATATGATGTAACAAGTTTCATGTTATCAATGGTATATTATAAATTAATATTGAGGTGAATTAACAATGGATGGACAAAAGTCACATAGTATGCGATGAGATTGGCCACCATTCTTAAGATGAATAGTATTAAGGAAGCATTAAATGACTTAGAATTATACATATGGGATAAGAAACGAAAGTAACCTGGAGTTTGGTAGCAACCCTTAGTAACGATAAATCAAAGTAAGTGTTATGGCAGTAAAGTCATACAGATGGATAAACCGATCTATGACAGAAGGTAGCAACAGTTACGAGATTGGAAAGATTTCGACCACAAGTCGTGGTATAAGAAAGAGGACTAAAGGGGGGAATGCCCTAGACTTTGGATTTATTCACAGAACAACTGCCTAAATGGCAAGGAGAGTATTAAGGTATTCACAAGAGCTATAAGTTATGAAAATGATAAGAGCATCAGTCAACATTCGAGGACGAATGTTCTAAAGAGGGAAATGATGTTACACCCCGCAATATTACGTCGATATTACGTCGATATTACGTCTCGTAGTATTAAATTACGACGATGTTGCACCCTGTAGTATTGTACATTAAATTTGTCGTAAGGTAATTGACATCAGTCAAAAGAAAAGATTATTTGTAGGTTAGAAGGATTATGTTATTTCAAACAAGTAATAAGTAAATCAGTGAAGGTGAGAGGGGAAGCAAGTCAAAGAAAATGAATTTTCGTCCAAGTTTAGCATGTTGGGATAAAATTCGGGCCGAGCATTTATACCAGATATTTATGGACTAGTACAATACAAGGTACCATATAAACACGGTAGTATGAGGTATAAAGTATATTAAAAGTAAATAAAACTTTTAGTAATTTGAGATAATTCTTAATTATGCGGCTAATGGGTTTATTACCGGGTAACGGGACATTACCTAGTTAAATATTAAAATATGAGATAAAAAATAATTCTTTCCCCCAAGCACGTGGCAAGAAGCCACAAACCTAGAGAATGACTAAGTAGTCATATAATTCTAGGTGGCTATCTAAGAATTATTAGAATTTAATAAGTATAATCCTAAATCATGAAACATTTTAATTCTAGTTCAAAACTAAGAGAAATGATTATTGTTTTCCATTTTCGTTTTGGAAAAAAGTTCAGAACGTCCATTAGTCATAAACAAGAATCATATACATCATTTTCCTAGTTCAACACTTCAAAGAACATAGGCTTAAATTCGTTAAAAATATTTCAAAGGACAGGAACTTAGTTCGTTCAAAATACTTCAAGGAACATAAGCTTTATTCAATCCAAATTTTGCCATTCTAAAAGAGTACGGTGCCATTCTCGCCAAGAATTTTATACGGATTATTCCCTACTCCAGGTATGTTAAGGCTAAGCTCTTCCTTCATTTTAGCATGATATCGTAATTACACGAGTTTGGTAACGAGGAATAAAGAAAAATTCATATTTCAAAATTTATGTATATTTTTCCTAGTTGTTGTGGGCTTGATATGGACTATCCCTGTTTCCTATATCTACTTTTTGTATGGTTTCTAAAACAAATAGTCTAGTATACTGTTAAAAGGTGTAATGCAGAATGATTATTCTTGCAAATGAAGAATTTTTTATCTCATGTGATACAGTTTCAATTTTAGGATGTCCATAACATTTGATATAGTTATTAGAATGATGGTATAGTATCTTATGCAACTTTACATCTTTCAGTAATTCAAATTCATTTACTAATCCAGTTGGACCTGAGGAGAGGTTGTTGAGAAGTTGTGATGTTGGGAATAGTGGACATGACTGTAGGGCTATTTTTGGGAAAGGTAGTTTGAGGACGAACGATGGAGCGACTAGAGAGGTTGGGAAAGCTATGATAAGCGGGAAAATCTAGAAAGTATGGTGGATCATCTGGCACTATAACCGGAGCTTTGGTAATGGTAGCATCTAGGAAGCTAGGTGGTGGCGTGGGTGGTGCCTTCCCAGTCATTCAAGCGTGATACATATCCGCCATGTATTGTATTAACATCCCTACCTTTTCAACCATCCAGTGTATTGTTCAACTAACTGCTTTTGGGAAAAAGTATCAACCTACTCAATTCCGCTGTCGTCTGCCATTGCCTTTCGACTTTATGTTGTAGGGAAGAGTCACAGTTTAAGAACCACAAACCAACCACCCTTCTACTTGTAATGAAGATAACAAAGAGGAACAAAATGAAGTCATCACGTCAGAGTTAGGGCATTTCACATAAGGTAATCTCACATTATATGCAATGCACCTAGTCACAATTATCGGTTCTTAAATGGCTTCGAGGGTACGAAGGTCAAATTGGCATCATCTCAAATCACTCTTCTTTAGCACTCCTTGATTTTCTTAATTTTTCTCGATTTTTTTTCCGGTTATCACTCTTTTCTTTCCTCTCATTTCCCACACCCCACAACTTCATCTTTTTTATTTCTTTTTGCTTTTAATTTTAAAAATGTTTCGATCGAACCCTATGTAGGTTGCCTACGTGTCATGTAGCACATGAATCAGACCAAGCGTAGTTCTAGAAAAGTAATGGACAAAATAAACTAAAAAACAAAAATCTTTTTGGATTTTAAATTTAAAACTTTTTTTTTTAAATAAAGAATCAAAAATACGATAACAATATACTTGACAAACTCAGCTAGACTATGATAGATTCTGACACCACTTAAAAGACTCAGTACTACTAGACATGACTAGAAAGTAAAACACAACATAAAAAGAAAGACATACCCAAAACATAACAAAAAGTCTCTCTAAGAAGCTCCTGAATATAGTGGTCCTGACTGGATGGTCCTGAGTCGACTGTCATGCTAAAGCTTCGGTAAGTAGATCCATACCTCTATGAGAAAAATAAGACCAAATAGGGCTAAAGACTTAGAATACTATGTGAGACAATGACACTTCCTATTGGACACATGCAAGACATGATTGAGGTTATTTTTGCAAAATGGCCTACGTGGCCATTTGGTGACTAAAAGTACAAACTCAACAAAGGTGACCTCTAAGACATGGAAATATTACTTTGCAGAAATGACCCATTTTGTAGAAATAGCCTATGTGGCCAATACAAATGGCTAAGCATGCAAATTCAACATAATGGACCTTAAACAGAGAGGACACCTTGTTGTGGATGACATGGGTCACTGAACCACTTTTGAAAAAATGACTCCATTTTCAAGAACGACCGATATGGCCAAAAGAGGCTAGACATGCAAATTCGACCAGGATGGGCCTTACAATAAAGAGACATTAATTGTGGATTCAAGACTCTCGAGACAAAATTAAACAAGCTAGTTTGCAAAAATATCCCTATTTTGTGAAACGACCGATGTGTCCAAAAGTGGCTAGACATGCAAAATTAGGCTACGACCCTCGGAGCCAAGAACATAAGACTCACTAGGAAGACCGGAAGACCAGACCCTATGTGGGCTGCCTGCGTATCCCGCCCTGAACGACGAGAATCAGGCATGCGTAGTTCGGGGAGATTGGATACGTGCGAGAATTAAAAAATACAATTGATTTGGAGAAAACACATTTTTTGTCTTTTTTTTTCTTTTTTTTTTTCTTTGAAAAATGATGGGAAAGTGCAGAATCTTTTTGAATTTTTCATTTTCGTATTTGTTTTTGGTCTTTTCTTGAAAGAAAAATTGTGAAAAAAAAATATAACTAGGCCGCACTTGCTTCATTTTTACACTTCACCTCTTTTCTTTCTCATTTCCCTCAGCCATCATTGATCCGCCAAATGACCCATTTTACCCTTGAAGAATGCAACATGTAGCACATAGGGTGCATCGGGATGGTCTTTTATTTTGGGGTACACCTGTCTTAGACGGACACAACCCCTGTTGAGTCCCCTAAGTCAAATGCACGTGATGGAAGCAAATGTACCCACTAGGGATCCGACATGAGGCTATGTTATTCTATGTTTAAATATTGGGGGTGTGTTCTAGACATGGCTTACCCGAGCGGACAACTTGAGCCGAGGTGGGGGCAATGTACTGGGAGCACGAAAGTCTACCCGGCCTAGTTTCTGACCCAACCTCATTATAATTGGTATGACCTCTAACAGAAAAATGGGCCACGCGTACATGTACACCATATTTGTAGAAAACTAAAAGGGAGGCGTAAGAAGACAGTTTAATATTGTTCAAATAATATCAAAGCGGTAAATAAGCGTCAATTAGCACATTATTCTACAAATATAGTAATATCAACAAACTATAAAGCCAAGCATAAATCATATTAACAATCTCGAATTCTGAACCCTGAACCAGAGATTCTTGGTTCGATCCCAAACAGAGCAACCAGAGTTGTCACACCTCTTTTTTCCAGTTAGGGATAGGGAGTTTTCCCAATTAAAGCGTCATTAATCAAAATGGGATTATTTATTTATTTCAGAGTCGCCACTTCAGATAATTATATGATGTCCCAAGTCACCGATTTATTTTAAATCCCAAATTGAGGAAGTTTGACTCTGTTTAAAAGTTCGCGATTCCAGAAGATCGGGTAAGGAATTTTGTTAACCCGGGCGAAGGTGTTAGGCATTCCATAGTTTGTGGTTTTAACACGGCCGCTTTAATCATACCTCGCTTAATTATATTGTTTAATTACGTGTTTTAGAACTTATGTGCATTTACCTTTTTACCGCATTTTAATTACTCGATTATTCGTGATTATGGAATTACCTTGAAAACGAGTCACGCGTACGTGTACTCTTTTTGTTTGGCATGTCAAATATCATGTCACGCGTACGTGTACGTAATTCACAATTCTTAATTTTTTAAGAAAGCTTGGCCAAAGTCGTGCAAACGCATACCTTAATTATTTTTAAAATCATAATTATGTCACACGAACATGTACACAATCACGATGATAGATTAAGTTGCGACTAAAGCATTTTCTACGAATATTCATTTTTATATTGTAATCGTGTCACGCGAACGTGTACATAATTAATAGTATTTTATTATTATTAAGATTGTTTCGCCCACAGTTGCACAAAAGCATACTTTGGTCTTAATTTTGTAACCTGTAATTATGTTACATGAATGTAGAAAATCCTAAAGATTGCCTACCCGAGTGTGGTCGGCCTAAGTATGCTACTATAGATCAAATACATGATAGTAAGAATAAAAGAGCCACAAAATTAACTAACCCCAATTTCCTCCACATTTTGAAAGCTAACTCCCACAACTGAAACTGCCAGAATTCCATTCAATCAACTTAATGGTGTTAATTTAATTATAATTATATATATATATATTGCTATTAGAGTAGTAACTATAAGGACTAAAACATTTCATCTTCAAATGAAACAATGAAACAAAAGAAGTCAGAGACACATATTTTGGCATAAAAATCCAGCCGAACATATTAAATAAAACGACAACAAAACTATGACCAATAGAACGAAACAAAGTAATCAAGTATTATCGAGACACCCTAAACAGAACGATAAAATATCAACTCAAACAATAAACAATACAGAGAAGCAACAATCACCGAAATCCGCGATCGCATAGACAAAAACCAATGCCCCTCAGTTCCTTTTGTGCGATCGCAAAGCAAAGGCTGCGATCGCATAGAACACCATCAGCACCAGAAAACCAGCAACAACAATTCAACCTGAAATGCACCGAAATCACCTCGAAACACACCCGAGGCCCTCGGGACCCCGTCCAAATACATGACTCAGTCCCATAACATCCCACGAACTTGATCGAGGCTTCAAATCACATCAAACAACGCCGAAATCACGAATCACACTAAAATCCAACTTTATGAACTTTGAAATTTATAACTTTCACATCTGATGCCTAAACCTATCAAACCACGTCCGATTGACCTCAAATTTTGCAGGCAAGTCATATTTGACATTACGGACCTGCTCCAACTTCCGGAATCACATTCCGACCCCGATATCAAAATTTCCATTTCCGGTCAAATTCTTCCAAAACCTTCAGTTTTCTATCTTTAGCCAAATGACCTTAAATTGACTTCCGGATATCCGAATTCACTTCCGATCGCGCTCCAAACTCCAGAATCACCATAAAGAGCTATTCCCAGACTCGGAATCCCGAACGGACATCAATATCATTGAATTATACTTCAAGTCAAACTTAGGAAATTTCCTTAAAATACTGACTTTCCACAATATGCGCTGAACTGTTCCCGCATTATCCAAAACTCGTTCCGGACATACGCCCAAGTCCGAAATCATTATACGAACCTGCTGGAACCTTCGGATCCTGATTCCGAGGTCGTTTACTCAAAATCCCAACCTTACTCGATTTCTTCAACTTTACTTCTTAAATGAGAATTTTCCTTTAAACTCAACTCCGATCTTCCTGAATTTCAATTCCGACCATTTGCACAAGTCAATATACCTGAAATGAAGCTGTTCGTGACTCCCAACTGCTGAACGACGCACTGTATCACAAAACGACCGGTCGGGTCGTTACATTCTCCCCCACTTAAACAGACGTTCGTCCTCGAACGTGCCAGGAACTGCCCCAGCATTACTTGGAATCAGTGTTTAACACCTTGTGCACCTGCCCGTGCTACGACAACCCAGTTGAGCACATAAGCTTGATCGAATTTGAAGATATCCTCCTTTATTCATACAATAAGCTCCGAACTTAGTTCTAACATCTGAAATTCTCTGACAGGCCTGTTTCTAACATTTGAACACCGAATCAACTACCACAAGAGGCACCAGAACACAACTGCATGCCCTTGTTGAATCAGCACTGTACACCGCCTGATCCCTTTTCTGACCACAATGACGCTCCCTGGATCATAATAGCCAAAATTCTGCGACTTTGATGCTCTCAAAGCACCTTATAAGATACATTCATACATTTGCTATAACGCTGACGATATCACCACAGCCGAGAAGATGTGCGGAAATTCATAATCATCTGCAGAGTTAACCACACGTTGAAATCTTTTCTCTAAACTCATATCACTACCTCATTGCAAATCAATATTGGCAATTCCCTGCAGTTATGCTTGCATAATCTTTATCCTACCGCCCCAGATTTGTAAATATCGTCTCACCCAGTATGAACTGATCAGACAACCAATCACCCTAAACACAGCCATTAGCTTCACACGATGCCACAATGCGCCAATAGGCCACAATTCGAACACGACACCTAAGGAAATGACACTAGGAAAGTACTACTCAACTAACGTTATAACTATGAACTTTTCTCAGAAAATAGGAAATAACACACAAGAAAATAATTATAGGAGTCTTGCTCAACATCACAATGTTGTGGCGCGAAACCCGATCCAAATAACATACTCTTGGCGGCGTGCCACCCGATCCCATCATAAGATTTACATAAGGAAATATACACGGAGCTGAATTGCTCACTATTACAAATCACTGAATATCGGTCACAAGCACGCTGAGTGCATAATACCATTATGGGGAGACTGATAGAGCCATATGCTACAAAAACTCTAGCACGACTAAGGTGTGATATATAATCTGAATCTCAAGAGCCATCCTGCTCAAATAACCTCGTCACTACGCGGAACCTCAACACATAAGAAATTATCAAGTCGTTTCATAACTCACACGGCACAATCACAATATCACATGAATTTGACGAAGACGGGACAACACCTGATATCCCAATACCCCTCCTTGAGGAGTGCCATACTAAAATGAACACCTCTGACTCGCATGAAGCCCAAAATCTTGTTTAAATCCATTCATTCACTTCAAGTTGATTCTGCTCGCATTGAACTAAGTTGATAGCCTTACCTGGGTCCAAACAACCCGCTTCCTTTTTCTTATACACAGGAGGAAAACCATCATAGCCGAGATAAACAACCCACAATCCACAACCAACTGAGCTGAATGCCTTCCAGGCATAAATTCTCATTTAAGCAATATTACACTCCTTTATACTTGGTCTAATTCTTCAACCAATCAGGTGACTACATGCCACACTTATGCAATCTTCCCGTGGTCATGCTCCCACGGCCTTCCACACAAGGTAACAAGTATGCACATCCATACCACCGACCACCCTAAGGCTGTAAAACAATTCAAGGACCCGTAACCAGGATACAAAGCCTCTTTCACCAAACACCGAACTCAGATGACACTGAAGACAATATCAGTTTATTCTAATCATTTAAATCATTTGTTCTTGCTCCTCCGAGCATCATGACACCCTTGTTAACACCTAACCGAAAATCTCGATTCTTACGTCCAGTTACATCCTGCTAACTGCACCTAACATGCCAATATGAAATAGTGCGAGAATTCCAACATAACTCCTGAACCAATATTAGGGTGAACACTCCATCATATGGAGCCTTTACTTACCTCAATTCTTGAGAACCATAACAACACAAAAGTGATCTCTCACAATCACAATACACGCAAATCCTTAAGTAGTGGTCTGAACAACCATAACCCTTCTGGGACCCGCCTACACCTGACAGGCCATAGCACTTGAATGCTTCCAACTGAAATCTATTATGACGGCCGACATGCCCCTTACATACCTGCACAGACCGTACACGTACTCAATCATGCGAAGGAACTGATCACTGTCGTACTTGTGTCATTTAAACCATGACTAACCAATCTATCTTCTTTTAATCATGTTTAGTTGCCTCAAAGGTAATAGTAACTTCCTTCAACTCATAGCAGCTCAACCCTCACTTTCCCGAGTGACCTTGATTCACGAGACCATGCTGCCTAAATTCCGCAACCCGTCTCACAACCTCTTGATAATCTTTCTACAACCCGGAATCTATTTCTCTCACTCCTCCGATACTATCCTGCGTGCTGAAATAACATAGAACACTCTAACAATCTTTCTTCCTCTTAGAGATTATACTGCAGAAGCTCGATTCTTAATTATAATGTTGCCTGAAACCCTTAAACACCGCATTCTCTAACTTTCAATTTCATTATAACCACTACTGAGAGTCACCCACTCTGACTGGCCCCGAATACAATCAACCCCAATGCTCTCCTAGCACATGAACACCCTTTCAACGGAGCACGTGACTGAGTCGCTACCCTTACAACTTGCCTATGCCTTAAGCACGGATTCTTAATCTTCCAAAGCCTAACCCTGGTCCAATAGGACCAAATTCGCACACATTTACCGAATGCCATGCCCCATTACCGCTATACTCCTTTCCCTTAGCTGTAACAACTTGCCAATATGCCGACAATCCGCAACTCCATGAGGACACAACCCTACAACCCAACTGTAGGTGGTGGGAGTCCCCCACTTTGGTTAACCTCATTACTTTAAGTACTACCCGACTTCCTTTCCTTACGACTGGCCTTTTAGAAATGGAACCACCACCTATCACTTTTCACATATCTTTCTTCATCGCGTGCTTCTCAATTGCATCCTCAATTCAACATCCTCCTCTGTACGTCTTTGAACCAGCAGATCACCACAACTTCAAACTCTACGAAGATCATCTTTCTCGAGCTGCCTTCATTAGAGGTAACTGTTCAATTCTGAACCACTACACACAACGATCCCTGAGAACCGCTTCTCCAACACTGCTTCACAGCACTCTAACCCCATGTAACCGAATAGCTATAACACCGGTGAATTTAACATATCCTATTCGATCAAACAATGATACCACAACACAAGTGAATACTCCACCTTGATCGATAGGACCAAGCTAACTACTTTATCAATCCGAACCGGACCATTCATAGTCCAAGTGCCTTTCCTCTACCAGAACTAAAATACTAAAATCTCGAAACCACGCCCTGAGAAGACCTCCCTTCAAGTAATTCATTGCCCCTACATATGGGCAAGCACCCTACCATTCTAGCAACACTGCGCGATGTCCAATTGTAAGCATCATAACAACCTAATCATGGCCTCAAAGTCCTCAGAAACACAATTACTGAGCTGAAACAACATATTATTCTTCGGCAGGGCAGCAACAACAGCCCTAACCAACTGCACATGGAAAACATCTCGCACCATATCCGTAGCACCATTTCAATTCCTCAACTCTTCGAATCATAGCAAGAGCTTAGCGACATATAATATTGAGTTGGAAGAAACATAGGCATAAGCCTTAATGGAATCAAATCGCACGATGAGGAATCATGAAGAGAAGTACTCCTACAGCGCTGTAGCCTCTCGAAGATAAGTATAGATGTCTCCGTACCGACCCGCAAGACTCTAGTAGACTTGCTCATGACTCGTGAAACCTAGGGCAACCTAGAGCTCTGATACCACGTTGTCACGACCCAAAACCTATGGGCTGTGATGGCGCCGGACACCACTGTCAGGCAAGCCAACCCCTTAATTAGTTGAAATACTTTCCTGTTTAACAATTTCAAAATCGCTTCCTTTATTGCATTTCATAATCAAATAAATATTTTTTTGTAAATTAAACACGACAAGAAATCTATTTAATTCAATAAAACAAGACTTAACACATCCCTAGAACCCGGTGACACAAGTACATGAGCAGTTTGTAAGAATTTATACAATTATACAACTCTTGTTCGAGAAATAAATGGGACGAAAGCAATAGATATAACATGTAAGTACACAGAAGGGAGACTTTGGCAGATGTGGAACGCCTCTGGATGAATGCAGCCCGTATAAGTCCCCAAATCGATCATTGTACTACAAAGGTACCTGTGCAACAAAATGCACAGAAAGTGTAGTATAAGTACATATACATATATGTACCCAGTGAGTATCCCGTCTAATCTCGAAGAAGTAGTGACGAGAAGTCGACTCGATACTCACTAAGTACCAATAGTAATAAAGTAAGCAGGATGTAAGGAAAACTATAGGCAAGTAAAACAAATAATCAAGTACATCAATATTCGGCAACAAATAACAATCTCAAATCAAACAAGTTTGGTATCCGACGTGGCGTACGGCCCGCTCCCATATGGTACTCACTTACATCTCTCCGCCATGGCGTATGACCCGATCCCATCTTGTAAAGCTTCGACGTGGCGTACGGCCCGATCCCACTCTGTAGTCTCAATCTCCGGCGTGGCGTACGGCCCGATCCCACCTTGTAGTCTCAATATCCGCCGTGGCGTACGACCCGATCCCACCCTGTAGTCTCAATATCCGTCGTGGCGTACGGCTCGATCCCACCCTGTAGTCCCAATCTCCGCTGTGGCGTACGGCCCGATCCCACCCTGTAGTCTTCGTCGTGGCGTACGGCACGATCCCATAATATACTCTATCATCACTCTGTCGTGGCGTACGGCCCGATCCCATAATATAATCAATCATCACTATGTCGTGGCGTACGGCACTATCCCATAATATAATCAATCATCACTCTGTCGTGGCGTACGGCCCGATCCCATCCCGTGATTCTCTTATAACACTTAAATCAAGCCAAGTATCATAACGTTTAAAGACAACAATACCAATCACACAAGTATACAAGTCATATATATGCTAAAACAGGGAAAAACAATGAACATGTTGTGTCCTAGCTACACGGACGAAGTTAGAAAGGAGACTCACCTCGCTCCTAGATTCATCACCGGCTTTCAAGCCTCTACGACGACTAAAAATGGATGTGCACGCTCCAAAACTATCCAAATAACGATAATTCAATGAAAATATACTCAGTAGATCATAACCAATTCAAATTAAAAAGTAGCTCAGCTCGGCTCAATGAAATGACCAAAATTCCCTCGGGCCCACGTGCCCGGACTTCGAAATTTCTTGAAGAAAATCTTTACCCGTAGCTTTACTAATTCAATTACACATTTTACTCAATTATTCATGCTCAATTCGTGGCTAAAATCCAAATTTCCAAATTCTAGGTTTCTTCCAAATTTTCTCTAGTTTTCATGTTCTAATCCATGTAATAATCTTGCATCTAACTTGAAATGAGTAGGAGTAACTTACCTTAACATAGATGACGAAAATCCTCTCTTGAAGCTCCCCAAAAATCGCCCATGGCTTGAAAAATGAGAGAGAAATGCCAAAATCCCGTTTTAATCAAACCTGCCCAGCACAGGCCTTCTTTGCGATCGCAGGAGAGCCTTTGCGATCGCACAGGCCACTCAGGACCCTCCTCCGCGATCGCACCAACAGACCTGCGGTCGCACAGGTCATCTCCAGTACCCTCACTCGCTCACTTCTGCGAACGCAGCAGCAGGCCTGCGATGACACTACTCTGACCAGACCTTCTCCGCGATCGCACACCAAAATCCGCGATCGCATAGACCAAAACCACTGCCCCTCAATTCCTTCTCTGCGATCGCAAAGCAAAGGCTGTGATCGCATACAATACCATCAGCACCAGAAAACCAGCAACAACAACTCATCCAGAAATGCCCCGAAACCACCCTGAAACACACCTGAGGCCATCGGGACCCCGTCCAAACACACGACTCAGTCCCATAGCATCCCACGAACTTGAGGCTTCAAATCACATCAAACAACGCCGAAATCACGAATGACACTAAAATCCAACTTTATGAACTTTGAAATTTCTAACTTTCACATCTGATGCTGAAACCTATCAAACCACGTCTGATTGGCATCAAATTTTGCAGGCAAGTCATATTCAACATTACGGACCTGCTCCAACTTCCGAAATCGCATTCCAACCCCGATATCGAAATGCGGTCGAATTCTTCAAAAACCTTCAGTTTTCTATCTTTAGCCAAATGACCTTAAATTGACTTCCAGATATCCGAATTCACTTCCGATCGCGCTCCCAACTTCAGAATTACCATACGGAGCTATTCCTAGACTCGGTATCCCAAACGGACATCAATATCATTGAAATGTACTTCAAGTCAAACTTAGGAAATTTCCTTAAAATACTGACTTTCCACAATATGCGCTGAACTGTTCCCGGGTTATCCAAAAACTCTTTTCGGACATGCGCCCAAGTCCGAAATAATCATACAAACCTGTTGAAACATTCGGATCCTGATTCCGAGGTCGTTTACTCAAAATCCCAGCCTTACTCGATTTCTTCAACTTAAGACTTCTGAAATGAGAATTTTCCTTTAAATTCAACTCTGATCTTCCTGAATTTCAATTCCGACCATATGCACAAGTCAATATACCTAAAATGAAGCTGTTCGTGACTCCCAACTGCTTAACGACGCTCTGGATCTCAAAACGACCGGTCGGGTCGTTACATAATTCATCACAAAATAATTTGAAGGAGTAATTAATAAATATTCAACTAATTTAAATGTAAGAAAAATCAATTTTAAAGCTCTAAAATTATGGAAATTATAAAATATGTTTGTAAACTAAATAACGACACAAAATGATATTTTGAAAGTATATATATATATATATATATATATATATATATATATATATATATATTGTTTGAGAAAATATGAGGGCAAAATTGGGTATCAACAACTGTCACTCTTCACTCGGGAATGATGAAAGAGTTGTCGGATAAAGAAAATGATGACCAATTTAGGCTGAATTGAATGAGGGATGATGTGATTCAAAAGAAATGGGGGCCGAACCCTGGTTCTTGAGTTTCATACATATCCTTGGTGTTACGGGAATAAGGCCGTGTCTAGTTCTGGATCCAACGGTGAACGAAAATACTGGAGTTGTTATAGCAATGGTCGTATGTTTCGGAAAGGGTTCTTTTGGGTAGGACATTATTAGATGAGTTTATACGAAATAATGAATGTGAGTATGAAATGTATGTATCTGAGGACGAGTATCTGAACAATTATAGAGTAAAAGGCGGGTAATTGATGGTGGTTGGTTATGTTTGAAACAATTGAAGGATGTGAACGTTGTTAAATCAAACTGGAGCGAAGATTGCTCCCGTTTGAAGAATGGTTACTTCCTGGATTAACTGCAAAACAAAAAACATAGCTCATGTGAATATATACGGGTTATTGCAAGAATTTAAACATGATGCAAATTTCCTTTGGACCATGAAGGTTGTCTTTGGACGGTGAGGATGACGTCCTTAGACCATGACGTCCTGGACCATGAATCATGTGATAAGGGATTAGCTGGCCATTAAATTATTTCCTCGGGCCATGACGATGATGCCTCTGGACCATGACGCCTTTGACTAATAATGTGAACTTTTGAGAGATCCTCATGCCATGGAATGGTGTCTTCCGGCTATGAGGATGATGCCTTTGAACAAAATGGTAATATTTCAGCCCATGAAATGAAATTATACGATATTTGGTTATATGCGAAATGAAACAAGACAAGGCATAGTCTTTTACAAGATGAGGGTAGTGCTTAGCCCCTGAGGATAATGCCAAATCTTAGATAGCGTAATGGAGATAGTATTTAATCTTGAGGAAAAGGCAGTGCTTAGCCTTATGCAAATGGGGATTCATGCTTAGCCTCGTGCAAAGAGGCAGACAACTCTTAGTCTCATGCAGTAAAGGAAATGGTTAGACTTATGCAATTAAGGAGGCAATGCGTAGCCTCATGCAAATAGGAGACAATGCTTAGTCGCATGCAGGAAAGGCAGAATTTAGCCTTATGCAATTAGGGAGGCAATACTAAGACTCACGCAAAGAGGAAACAATGCTTAGTCTCATGCAGGAAAGGAAGGGTTTAGCCTTATGCACTTAGGGGGGCAATGATTAGCCTCATGCAAATAGGAGACAATGCTTAGTCGCATGCAGGAAAGGCAGAATTTAGCCTTATGCAATTAGGGAGGCAATACTAAGACTCACGCAAAGAGGAGACAATGCTTAGTCGCATGCAGGAAAGGCAGAATTTAGCCTTATGCAATTAGGGAGGCAATACTAAGACTCACGCAAAGAGGAGACAATGCTTAGTCTCATGCAGGAAAGGAAGGGTTTAGCCTTATGCACTTAGGGGGGCAATGATTAGCCTCATGCAAAGAGGAGACAATGCTTAGTCTCATGCAGGAAAGGAAGGGTTTAGCCTTATGCACTTAGGGGGGCAATGATTAGCCTCATGCAAAGAGGAGACAATGCTTATGTCACGACCCAGAATCCTAATCCAGGTCGTGGTGGCGCCCAACGACGGGGTTAGGCAAGCCAATATGAATTACACTAAGTGTTACCCTTCCCATAAGATTAAAACAAGTCAATTTTCAAAAAAAAAAATTTTACCAATTTAAAACGATTAAACATGATGATATCTTGATATGAAAATAAAATCATAACAATACATGGCCAAAATGAAGCATATGTATGCATATACAACCCCTATCCCAAAATATACACTACGTGTGTGCCAGGAACTAGTGTCACGAGTGTCACGGGCACACTAACAGAATAACCAAAAGATAATATATACAATCCCACTGTCTGAATGAAATAGACGGGGAAACACAACAAAAGAAAACTCCATGCCACTGCTGGAAACCACCAGAAGAAGCAGCTCACCGTGAAGTTGAGTCCACTAGCTCAGGATCTATCACCGGTACAATAACCAGAAGCACCGAGTGACGAAAGGTGGACTCGATACTCACTAAGGTCCAACAGTAATAATATATGATAGAATATAATGAAATACAGTAGGCATGTCAGGAAATAAGCAACAAGTACATATCAAGAGCACAAATCCAAACAATTACTAAATTAAGCAATAATGCACTTTCAAGGGTAGGACCACCGAAACGAAACAATAATCACCAAGTCTTAGATCCGCCGTGGCGTATGGCCCACTCCCATAAGATACCGTCTAAACCTCTCGTGGCGTACGGCCCGATCCCATATGTATTACACATACTTTTCAATATCTGTTGTGGCGTACGACCCGATCCCATATATATTACAAATACTTTTCAACATCCGCTGTGGCGTACGGCCCGATCCCATATAGATATAATCACTCTCAAACATGCCGTGGCGTACGGCCTGATCCCAATATAGGTATGATCGCTCTCAAACTCGCCGTGGCGTACGGCCCGATCCCAATATCTTATAAAACTTACTTTCCATAACAAATTCCTTTCAACTCAACAAATTCCATAAAGCCTCAGAGGAACAATACTATACAAAAACATGATCTCATAGTACATATGGCGTCACAATGAATCATATAAAGCACTACAAGGAAGCATATAGGGCATTACGAGGAAGCATGTAACGCATTACGAGGAAGCATATAAGACATTACGAGGAAGCATATAAGACATGATGTGGGCCTAACTATCCGGACATAACAATGATAGCCGCTACGTACAGACTCTCGTCACTTGGTGCGCACGTAGCCCCCAAACAATTTAAACATAGCATATACATCACCTATGGGGACAATTCCCTCTTACAAGGTTAGAAAGGAAACTCACCTCGTGTCGAATCTACCCCTTGGATCACAATTGCGCCCGAAACTCCAAACTCTACACCCGAGGACTCGCAACTAGCCAAAAGGTATACAATAATATCAATGCATGCACAATGCGGGAAATTATCCTAGTTATTCAATAAAATCGCTATTCTTGAAGAGTTCCCAAATTCCAACCCCGACCCCGCATGTTCAAATTCCGAAAATTCACGAAGGGATCACTCACCCATAGCCTAAGGATCATTAATGTGTGATTTCTACTTGACTTCATGGCCTAAAACGGAAAATCAGAAAATCCTCAAGAGCCCTAAAATTACTACCTAATTCCATGATTTTGAATAATTTATTAGGGAATTTAACTAGGAATTATGTTTGAAACTAGTGTTAGATAGGGAATTTACTTACCTCAAGCACTAGGTTGAAGGCCCTCTTGGAAACTCTCAAATAACACAAGGAAGAAGATGGAAAATGGAAGAAATGACTCAATCCCGTGTTGTAAATGAAATTTCACTGCCTGCCCTACAGGGGTTCCGCACCTGCGGCTCGAGGACCGCACCTGCGAAATTGGGCAAGAGGGGCTGGGGTCGCACCTGCGGAGCTAGAGACCGCACTTACGGTTCCGCTCTTGTGGAAGAGGAACCGCACCTGCGGAACCTTTGGACCTGCGAGGCTGGGACCGCAGGAGCGGTCCCGCACCTGCGGTCATACCAGATCAGGTGCACCAGCTGCATCTTCTGCTGGTTTATGGCCTCGTGTGGCGTCCGGGAAGCACCTGGGCCCACCCGAGCCCCTGTCCAAATATACCAACAAGTTCTAACTCATAATACGGACTCACTCGAGCCTTCGGAACACCCAAAACAATGCAAAATCTAAAAATCACCCCTCAAAACCCCTAGGATCAAACTTAAGGATTTCTAAGTTCTTGATTTCTATAACAACGCGCAGGACCGACCTATACCACACGGAATGACCCCAAATTTGCAGGCAAGTCATGAATGACATAACGGAACTATTCCCGGTCTAGGAATTTCATCCGGACCTCGGTAACATAAAATCACGTTCAAAACCAAATTTGAAATTCTATGAAAAATCCTCAAAACTTCATTAACTCTCAATTTCCCATTTTGATCCGAAACTTGTCAAATCAAGTCCATTCCTTACCAAATTTCACAGATAACTTAAATAACACATATTGAACCTGTTCCGGGCTCTGGAACCATAATACGGGCCCGACAACACAGGTTTCACATCGAGGCTTTTCAAAAGCCTTTATTAGTTTTAGAAAACAATTTTCTTCAAATATTCGTTTCTCGGACTTTGGTCCTCAGAATTCGATTACCGGCATATGCCCAAGTCCCATATTTTCCTACAGACCTTCCGGGACCGCCAGATCACGGATCTAGGTTAGTTTACCAAAAATGTTGACCAAAGTCAACTTTATTCAATTAATTATCATAAATTCAGCTCTTTATCAAGTTTCCACATAAAGGCTTCCCGGCTACACGCCCGGGTTGCGCACGCACATCGAGGTGAGATTAACGGAGGCTTTTGGGGCCTCGGAACACAATCATAATTAAATTTACATAAGATGACCTTTTGGGTCATCACAATCCCCTCCTCTAAATCAAACGTTCGTCCTCAAACGGACGTAAAATCGTACCTGAAGTGCTGAATAGCTGCGGATACCTGCTTCGCATGTCCTCCTCGGACTTCTAAGTTGCTTCATCGACCGGTTGGCCCCTCCACTGGACCTTTACTGCAGAAATTCTCTTATACCTCAACTAGCGGTCTTGCCTATCAATAATAGCAACTGGCTCCTCCTCGAAGCCCAACTTCTCATGTAACTGAATATTGCTGAAATCAATCACGTGAGAGAAATCAGCATGATATCTCCGGAGCATGGATACATGAAAAACCGAATGAACTCCTGATAAGGCGGGAGGTAAAGCAAGCTCATAAGCAACTTCCCCGACTCGCCTCAACACCTCAAAAGGTCCTATAAACCTGGGGCTCAGCTTTCCCTTCTTCCCGAATCGCATAACGCCCTTCATCGGCGAAACCTTAAACATAACCTTATCTCCCTCCATAAATGCTACATCACGCACCCGCTGATCTGCGTAACTCTTCTGCCTGGACTGAGCTGTGCGGAGTCTCTCCTGAATAATCTTCACCCTATCCAAAGCATCTCTCACCAGATTTGTGCCATATAACTTGGCCTCGCCAAGCTCAAACCATCCGATAGGAGAACGACATCGCCGGCCATATAAAGCCTCAAATGGATCCATCTCGATGCTGGACTGATAACTGTTATTGTATGTAAACTCCGCCAAAGGCAAGAACTGGTCCCACTGACCCCCAAACTCGAGCACACATGCCCTGAGCATATCCTCCAATATCTGAACCATATGCTCTGACTGACCATCAGTCTGAGGGTGAAATGCTGAGCCGAGATCTATCTGAGTGCTTATCTCACTGTGCAATGCTCTCCAGAAGTGCGAGGTGAACTGAGGATCTCGATCTGATATAATGGACACCGGCACACCGTGCAACCGGACAATCTCTCGAATGTAAATCTGAGCCAGCCTCTCTGTAGCATAAGTAGTGGCCACCGAAATAAAATGCGCCGATTTGGTCAATCTATCCACAATGACCCAAACCGCGTCAACCTTCCGCAAAGTCCGTGGCTACCCAACCACGATGTCCATAGTGATGCGCTCCCATTTCCACTCAGGAATGGGCATCTGCTGAAACAAGCCTCCTAGCCTCTGGTGCTCGTACTTGACCTGCTGACAATTGAGACACCAAGCCACATACCGCACTATATCCTTCTTCAACCGCCTCCACCAGTAGTGCTGCTTTAAATCATGGTACATCTTCATCGCACCCGGATGAACAGAATACCGAGAACTGTGGGCCTCTTCTAAAATTCTCTTCATCAGGCCATCAATATTCGGAAAACATAAACGGCCCTGGAGCATCAAAACACCATCCTCGCCCAAGGTAACCTCTTTGGCCCTGCCCTAGACCACCGTATCCCGAAGCTCCGCAAGGCATGGATCATCAAACTGTCGAGCCTTAATCTCCCCCAACAATGAAGACTGAGCAACTACATGAGCCAAAACTCGACGAGGCTCCGAAAGGTCCAATCTCACAAGGCGATTATCCAAGGACTGAATGTCCAAGGCTAAAGGTCTCTCCTCAGCTGCAATGTAGGCCAAGCTACCCATACTCGCTGCCCTCCTGCTCAAAGCATCTGCTACTACATTCGCCTTGCCCGGGTGATACAAAATAGTGAGATCATAGTCTTTTAACAACTCAAAGCCATCTCCGCAGCCTCAAATTAAGGTCCCTCTACTTAAACAAATACTACAAACTACGGTGGTCTGTATAAACCTCGCAAGACACACCATACAAGTAGTGCCTCCAAATTTTCAAAGCATGAACAATCACTGCCAACTCCAAGTCGTGCACAAGATAATTCTTTTCATGAACCTTCAGCTGGCGCGAAGCATAAGCAATAACCTTACCATCCTGCATCAACACACATCCCAACCCGACGCGTGAAGCGTTGCAATACACGGTATACATCCCAGAACCGGAAGGCAACGTCATAACTGGTGCTGAGGTCAAAGCTGACTAGAGCTTCAAAAAGCTCGCCTCACACTCGCCGGACCACAAAAACGGGGCATTCTTCTGAGTCAATCTGGTCAATGGAGCTGCAATAGAAGAGAACCCCTCCACGAATCGGCGATAATAGCCTTCTAGCCCCAAGAAACTCCCGATCTCTATAGCTGAAGTAGGACGCGGCCAACTCTGAACCGCATTAATCTTCTGAGGATTAACCTTGATACGTTCTCCGGATACCACATGCCCCAAAAATGCCACGGAATCTAACCAGAACTCGCACTTGGAGAACTTAGCATACAGCTTCTGTTCCTACAAGGTCTGGAGCACAACTCTCAAATGCTGCTCATACCTAGGCTCCGCGAATAAATCAAGATGTCATCAATGAACATGATGACGAAGGAATCAATATACGGCCTAAATACACTATTCATCAAGTCCATGAATGATGTTGGGGCATTAGTTAAACCAAAGGACGTCACCAGGAACTCATAATGGCCATATCTAGTACGAAATGCAGTCTTCGAAACATCTGAAGCCCGAATCTTCAACTGATGATAACTCGATCTCAAATCAACCTTGGAAAACACACAAGCACCCTGCAACTGGTCAAATAAATCATCGATGCGCGGCAGAGGATACTTATTCTTAATAGTAACCTTATTCAACTGGCAGTAATCAATACACATCCGCATAGACCCGTCCTTATTCTTCACAAATAGGACTGGAGCACCCCATGATGACACACTCAGCCTGATGAAACCCTTAGCCAACAACTCCTCAAGTTGCTCCTTTAACTCTTTCAACTCCTTAGGATCCATATGATACGGGGGAATTGAAATAGGCTGAGTATCTGGAGCTAAATCAATACAGAAATCAATATCTCGATCTGGAGGCATGCCTGGAAGATCTGAAGGAAATACGTATGAAACGTCTCGTACCACCGACACTGAATCAATGGTCGAAGACTCGGCGGTGGTGTCCTGCACATAAGCAAGGTAAGCCAAACAACCCTTCTCGACCATATGACGATCCTTCAGTAAGGAAATGACTCGGCTGGATGCACTAACTGAAGAACCTCTCCACTCTAGCCTAGGCGACTTAGGCATGGCTAAAGTGACTGTCTTGGCATGGCACTCTAACACAGCATGATAAGGAGATAGCCAATTCATGCCTAGGATAACCTCAAAATCAATCATATCCAACAATAAAAGATCTGCTCTGGTATCAAAACTGCAGAAAGTGATCACACAATACCGATAGACCCGGTCTACCACCACATAATCGCCCACAGGAGTGGACACGTATATAGGAGAGCCCAAGGATTCACGAGGGACATCCAGAAAATGAACAAATAGTACTGAAACATATGAATACGTGGATCCTGGATCAAATAGTATCAAAGCCTCTCTACCACATACTGAGATAATACCTGCGATTACGGCGTCTAAAGCCACTGCATCTGATCTGGCCGGAATAGCATAAAATCAGGCTGAGGCTCCGGAAGACTGAACTCCCCTAGAGTGAACAGGAACTAACTGACCTCCTCCTGACTGGCCTCCCTCTCTAGGACGACCCCTGCCAACCTGTCCTCCATCTCGAGGTGGCCGGACTGCTGGTGCTGAACTCCTAGACTGATAACTCTGTTGCACTGCATTGTCCCGATACCTGGGACAATACCTCCACGTATGACCCGGCTCCCCACACTCGAAATAACCTCCTGGTACTACAGCCCCCTGCCCTAAAGAGGAAGAACCCTGAATAGCCGGAAGGCGGTGTGAACCCTCTGGTAAGGCACTGAAATAGGAACTAGAGGATCTATGATGACTGGAATAACCGCTGGGTGCACTCTGGATGGCTGGAGGATGATTGGAACGCTCTGGCATGGCGCCGAACTGAGGCCTCTCTAAACCACCTCGAGGGGGTAGTGGGGGTGCTGAATATAAAGGTGTGTTGGGCTGACCACCCTCGCACTGACCCCTACTCCTAGCTGAAGCATCCCTGAACTCTCCTGAGAACCTATCCCTCTTGTCCCGCTGATCCTGCTGACCCGGTTCCCTGCTCTTCATCCGATACCGCTCAATCCGTCGAGCTATCTCGACTACAAGATGGTAGGGGGTACCCATATCCACCTCTCGGTCCATAGAGGCCCTAATACCTGGATGCAAGACAGCCACAAACCGCCGCACCCTCTTGGCATCAGTAGGTAATATCATAAGGGCATGGCGGAATAACTCGGAAAATCTAGCCTCATAATCAATCACAGACATCTGCGCCTTCTCTAGTCGCTCAAACTGACCCCGTAGCTCCTCCCTCTCAGAAGGTGGAATGTATTTGTCTAGAAATAGCTGAGCGAACTGATCCCAAGTGACAGAAGGAGAATCTGCCAGTCTGCTGAGAACATATGACTGCCACCACCTGCGAGCTCTGCCCTCCAATTGAAATGTGCTAAAATCCACTCCATGGGACTCCAAAATCCTCATGTTGTGCAGCCTGTCCCTGCATTTATCGATGAAATCCTGAGCATCCTCACCCTGCTCACCCCCGAAGACTGGAGGGCGAAGTCGGGTCCATCTATCTAACATCTTCTGCTGGTCACCCTTTGCAACGGGCCTGGGCTCTGGGGCTGCTACTATGCGCTGAACCACACCCACCATCGGTGTGCCCGGGTATGACGTAGTGTCCATGAATCTCAGCATACGGCCCATGACCTCCTGGAAGCCTGGCCCCGTCATGAAATCCACTAGAGCAGGTGCTACTGGAGGCACCTCATCCTGCTCCTCCATAATAGGGTCCTCTGGTGGTGCCACCGGTATAGCTATGGGACGCCCTCGTCCCCTACCTCGAGCAGGTGCTCTACCCCTTCCTCTACCCCGACCTCAGGCGACGGGTGCAGCGGCATCTCCCGGACCAGAAACATCAGATGCACGCGTCCTCACCATCTGTGAGAGAATAGAAGAATAAGTTTGAGTACATCATAGATTGCACGACATGATATGAATAAAGGGATGTTTCCTAACACACCATAGCCTTCTGAAGATAAGTACAGATGTCTCCCTACCGATCCGCAAGACTCTACTGGGCCTGCCCGTGACTCTTGAGACTTACGTGAAGCTAGGGCTCTGATACCACGTTGTCACGACCCAGAATCCTAATCCAGGTCGTGATGGCGCCCAACAACGGGGTTAGGCAAGCCAATATGAATTACACTATGTGTTACTCTTCCCATTTGATTAAAACAAGTCAATTTTCAATTATTTTTTTTTTACCAATTTAAAACGATTAAACATGATGATAGCTTGATATGAAAATAACAATACATGGCCAAAATGAATCATATGTATGAATATACAACCCCTATCCCAAAATATACACTACGTGTGTGCTAGGAACTAGCGTCACGAGTGTCACGGGCACACTAACAGAATAACCAAAAGATAATATATACAATCCCACTATCTGAATGAAATAGACGGGAAAACACAACAAAAGAAAACTCCATGGCACTGCTGGAAACCGCCATAAGAAGAAGCTCACCGTGAAGTCGAGTCCACTAGCTCAGGATCTATCTCCGGTACAATAACCAGAAGCGCCGACCTTAGTACCTGTACAGTTAAGTACAAAAGTGCAACATGATTACATATTAAATAAATATGTACCTAGTGAGTATCCCGCCTAATCTCGAAAAAGTAGTGACGAGAGGTGGAATCGATACTCACTAAGGTCCAACAGTAATAACATATGATAGAATATAACAAAATACAGTAGGCATGTCAGGAAATAAGCAACAAGTACATATCAAGAGCTGAAATCCAAACAATTACTGAATTAAGCAATAATGCACTTTCAAGGGTAGGACTACCGAAATGAAACAATAATCACCAAGTCTTAGATCCGCCGTGGCGTACAACCTGCTCCTATAAAGTACCTTCTAAATTTTCCGTGGCATACGGCCCAATCCCATATGTATTACAAATACTTTTCAACATCCTCCGTGGCGTACGGCCCGATCCCATATATATTACAAATACTTTTCAACATCCGCCGTGGCGTACGGCCTGATCCCATATAGATATAATCACTCTCAAACCCGCTGTGGCGTACGGCCCGATCCCCATATAGGTATAATCGCTCTCAAACTCTCCGTGGCGTACGGCCCGATCCCAATATCTTATAAAACTTACTTTCCATAACAAATTCCTTTCAACTCAACAATTTCCATAAAAGCCTCAGAGGAACAATACTATACAAAACATGATCCCATAGTACATATGGCGTCACAATGAATCATATAAAGTATTACAAGGAAGCATATAAGGCATTACGAGGAAGCATATAAGGCATTACGAGGAAGCATATAAGACATTACGAGGAAGCATATAAGACATGATGTGGGCCTAACTACCAGGACATAACAATGATAGCCGCTACGTACGGACTCTCGTCACTTGGTGCGTACGTAGCCCCCAAAAAATTTACACATAGCATATACATCACCTATGGGGATAATTCCCTCTTACAAGGTTAGAACGGAGACTCACTTCGTGTCGAATCTACCCCTCGGACCACAATTGCACCCGAAACTCCGAACTCTACACCCGAGGACTCGCAACTAGCCAAAAGGTATACAATAATATCAATGCGGGAAATTATCCTAGTTATTCAATAAAATCGATATTCTTGATGAATTCCAAAATTCCAACCCCAGTCCCCCATGTTCAAATTCCAAAAATTCACGAAGGGATCACTCACCCATAGCCTAAGGATCATTAATGTGTGATTTCTACTTGACTTCATGGCCTAAAACAGAAAATCACAAAATCCTCAAGGGCCCTAAAATTACTACCTAATTCCATGATTTTGAATAATTTATTAGGGAATTTAACTACGTATTAATGTTTGAAACTAGTGTTAGATAGGGAATTTACTTACCTCAAGCACTAGGTTGAAGGCCCTCTTGGAAGCTCTCAAATAACACAAGGAAGAAGATGGAAAATGGAAGAAATGACTCAATCCCGTGTTGTAAATGAAATTTCATTGCCTGCCCTATAGGGGTTCCGCACCTGCGGTCTCGCACCTGCGGAATTGGGCAAGAGGGGCCGGGGTCGCACCTGCAGAGCTGGAGACCGAACCTGCAGTTCCGCTCCTGCTGAAGAGGAACCGCACTTGCGGAACCTTCGCACCTGCGAGGCTGGGACAGCAGGAGCGGTCCCGCACCTGCGGCTGGGCAACCGCACCTGCAGTCACACCAGATCAGGTGCACCAGCTGCACCTTCAGCTAGTTTTTGGCCTCGTGTGGCATCTGGGAGGCACCTTGGCCCACCCGAGCCCCCGTTCAAATATACCAACAAGTCCTAACTCATAATACGGACTCGCTCGAGCCTTCGAAACACCCAAAACAACGCTAAATCTAACTTAAGGATTTCTATGTTCTTGATTTCTATAACAACGCGCCGGACCGACTTATACCACTCGGAATGACCCCAAATTTTGCAGGCAAGTCATGAATGACATAACGGAACTATTCCTGGTCTCTAAATTTCATCCAGACCTCGGTAACATATAATCACGTTTAAAACCAAATTTCAAATTCTATGAAAAATCCTCAAAACTTCATTAACTCTCAATTTCCCATTTTGATCCGAAACCCGTCAAATCAAGTCCATTCCTTACCAAATTTCACAGATAACTTAAATAACACATATTGAACCTGTTCCGGGCTCCGGAACCATAATACGGGCCCGGAAACACAGGTTTCACATCGAGGTTCATTTTCATAAGCCTTTATTATTTTTCAGAAAACATCTTTCTTTAAAAATTCGTTTCTCCGACTTGGGTCCTCGGAATTTGATTCCGGGCATACGCCCAAGTCCCATATTTTCCTATGGACCTTCCGAGACTGCCAGATCACGGGTCCGGATCCGTTTACCAATAATGTTGACCAAAGTCAACTTTATTTAGTTAAATATCATAAATTCAACTCTTTATCAAGTTTCCATATAACGGCTTCCCGGCTATGCATCTGGGCTATGCACGCACATCGAGGTGAGATTAAAGGAGGCTTTTGGGGCCTCAGAACACAGTCATAATTAAATTTACATAAGATGACCTTTTGGGTCATCACAACTTTGTCTCATGCGGGAAAGTCAATGCTTAGCCTTATGCAATTAAGGAGGCAATGCTTAGCCTCATTCAAATAGGAGACCATACTTAGTCTCATGCAGGAAAGGAAATGCTTAGCCTTATGCAATTAAGGAGGCAATGCTTTGCCTCATGCAAAGAGGAGACAATGTTTAATCTCATGCAGGACATGCAATTCTTAGCATTATGCAATTAAGGAGGAAATGCTTAGCCTCATGCAAAGAGGAGACAATGCTTAGTCTCATGCAGGAAAGGCAGAGTTTAACCTTAAGCAATTAGGGAGGCAGTACTTAGCCTCATGAAAGAAAATGGTGAGTGATAGTAAGCCATTTCATAGCTGGAGGTGCTTGAGCTGGATAATTTGGTGTCTTGAAGGTAGTGACCTGATGTGTCTACAGATATTGTTGTGTTATTATTCCTACATCCAATGAAAAATCATGAGTTCTGTGGGTGAAGGTCGGTTCGTGCTTTCGTCTTCTTGCTTTGCCTTTGCTCCTGTCTTGAGATCCTGTTTGAGTTACCTCGAGTAACATATGGCTTTTATAGAAACAAAGTTTTTGAAAACATGCGTGCATTTGATGAATGTCATTATTTAAAATATAGTAGCATGCAATATCAAGAAATTTAGATGAACCGATGATTGTGACATATTTTAGAGACATTGCGACCTCCTTGCTTTAGATTTTTGAGGGTCCTCAAAATTCTGCCCTAGTTTTCGATAATGGAAACAAATGAAGATTTTATTAAGATGTGACCGAAGCCACAGGGCTTCCTACGTATTCCCTCTTGTATACGGTCAAAATCGGGAATGACCGATCATGAGGTTTCTACGACGTTCTGAGTCTAATCTCGATAGTATTGAGGCAAGACCCGAGGATCAAGTCCGAGGTGAATTCCTCGAGGATTGGTATCAAGGTATCAGTGTACCTCGGGATATAATGGAGATTGGAGCCCATCATAGAAAGGCGCGGGACTCCCAAGAATACGTGGCTAAAACTGACAAGCACCTGCAAGAATAGTACAAGTCCGTACCGGACCATTGAACAAGTGTACCAGCTATTTACTTTTATAATTATTATACATGTACCATGTTGGTATTCCCCCTCCGATATAACGGGACCCTTATCATTTCTTGCACACATGATATTCAATACAAGGAACAAGAACATTCTCTTCTCTCTAACTCAAACATAGTCTATTGTCTCTTTATTGATTTATTGCTTACATTTATTGTGTTTCACTGATTTTTCTTCATTTATTACTTATCATTGATCATAAAGAGCCCTCTTCGAGGCTCTTAGGACTGTCAGATATACGTCGATCACCCTCTGTTAACACCGTACCTTGACCTCGAGGCCATATCTCGGCCAGCTCGATACCCCGACCTAGGGCAGCTTGGTTTGCATATCTCTACTTTCTTTTACCTTTATCTTATCTTCCTTACCTACACTTAGCATCTATTGCTTAACAACAAGTATTAAAATAAATCACATAGTTTTATAACCACAAAATCAAATTTAATGATAATTACCATTTTCAAAGTAAACAGTTTGGCGCCCACTGTGAGCCTAAAAATAATAGTGATTATTTTAGTGCTGGTTCACTGACAGGCGGCAGAGAGGTCGAGCAACAACGGGTCAGCAGCCGACCCGCTATTATGAAGGTGCTCGAGGACCTCACGAACAAGATTGAATCAAGGCTCCTAGAGAGAGAACCAAGGCCATTTAAGGGAAGATATCAACCCTAGATCAACGATCGAAGAAACGCCCTAATACGCAACATACCTCGAATCGATCAAATGAAGGATCGAGGTCAGAATCCTCGGGGACTCATGAACAAAGTCATACTCAACAGGAACGCAGGGCCGGCAGAGGTGCCCCTACTATGTGAGTACAACTTCAGCATTGATGTTTCAGACATCATATCGGCTATAGGTAAAATCAAAGATACCTGGTGGCCAAAACCCATACTATCATATCCTTCACAACGGAACCCTAACATAATGTGCGAGTTTCACGGCACACACGGTCATAGGATCGAAGATGGCAGACAACTCTAAGAAGAAGTAGCACGATTAGTTAGCAAAGGGAACCTCCAAGAATTCATTAGCAACCGAGCTGTAAACAACTTTAGGGAAAGAGAAATAAAACGGAGGAGCGGAACGGGAAAACCTCAGACAACTGTTCATATGATCATTGAGGGAGCGACGTTCTTCAAAGACCCGTGATCAAGCAGACAAAATTATCCGCTGCAACAGTAGGGAAAATTCGGGGCCCTATGCCCGAGTATATTTTTGCATTCAGCGAGGAGGACATCGAGACCATGTCTCATCCACATAACGAGGCGCTGGTAATTTCCTTTTTCTTGAATAACTTTCAAATTAAACGTGTACTCATGGATCTAGGTATATCGGCCAACGTAATCAGGTCAAAGGTGGTAGAGCAGCTCGGACTGTTCGATCAAATCATACCTACCTCCCGAGTCCTCAACGGATTCAACATGGTCGGCGAAGCAACGAAGGGGGAGATCACCCTCCCGGTCAACATGTCCGGTATAAGTCAAATACCAAATTTTATGTCATCGAAGGTGACATGAGGTACAATGCATTGCTTTGGAGGCCATAGATACACAACATGAGGGAAGTGCCATCAAACCTTCATCAGATGATGAAGTTCCCAATGAAAGACGGTATAAAAATGTATATGGAGAGCAGCATGCGGGAAAGGAGATGTTCGTGGTTCACAGCGAGGCACCGACATCCATATCCTCCACCTCGAAGGAGACAGAGGGTAAACAAACCCCCAAGGGAGATGAAGATTTCCTCGCTCCCCGAACCTTCGTTGCCCCCAAAGAATCCGATGCAACAAAATCAACGATTGAGGAACTAGAGAGGGCTATTTTGGTTGAACATCTCTCGAATTGAAAGGTATACATGGGAACGGTATTAACTCCCGAACTCAGGAAAAAACTCATTCAACTTCTTATTAATAACACCTATTTCTTTGCTTGGTCCCATTTAGACATGACAGGGATCCCGCCGGAAATAACCACCCATCGACTAAGCGTCGATCCCAAGTTGAAATTGGTGAAGCAAAAAAAGAGACCTTAGTCCGAGTTAAAACACATATCATCAAGGACGAGGTAACAGAACTCCTCAAAATAGGGTCTATTAGGTAGTTAAAATATCCCGATTGGTTGGCAAATGTGGTGGTAGTGCCAAAAAAGAGGAGTAAGCTAATAATGTGCGTACATTATAAAGATTTAAATAGGGCATGCCTCAAAGATTCATTCCCGTTGCCCAATATTGATCACTTGATTGATGTCACGGCCGGCCACGAGACCCTCACTTTCCTCGACGCCTACTCGGGGTATAATCAAATTCAAATGAACCCCAAGGATAAGAAAAGAACTTAGTTCATCACGAAGTATGGCACGTACTGCTACAATGTGATTCCCTTCGGGCTAAAAAACACGGGAGCCACATACGAGCGCCTAGTTAATAAGATGTTTGAACATGAAATAAGAAAATCCATGGAAGTTTATATTGATGATATGTTGGTTAAGTCCCTGCGTGCAGAGAACCATTTGACTCATTTGCAGGAGACATTTGACATCCTCAGGAGCTACAACATGAAACTCAATTCTGAGAAATGTTCCTTCGGGGTAGGTTCTGGCACAATTTTAGGCTTCATGGTGTCGAACAGGGAAATTGAGATTAACCCCAAAATGATCAAGGCCATCGAATAAAATAACGGTGGTAAACAATGTGAAGGTTGTGCAACGGCTGACCGGGCAGATAGTGGCCTTGGGCCGATTAATATCGAGGTCATCGGACAGGGGTCATCATTTATTCTCCTTACTCAAAAATAAAAACAGCTTCAAATGGACTCTGGAGTGCCAGCACGCCTTAGAGGGGTTAAAGCGATATCTATCAAGCCCACCTTTACTCCACACCCCAAAGGAAAATGAAACACTGTATTTGTACCTGACCGTATCATAGGTAACGGTAAGTGGTGTGCCAGTTCGAGAAGAACAAGGTACACAATTCCCTATTTACTATGTAAGTCGGACCCTAGGAGATGGCGAAACAAGGTGCTCCTAGAAAAACTACCTCTAGCATTAATAAGTGCATGTCGGAAATTAAAACCTTATTTTCAACACCATCACATTTGTGTTTTAACAACATACCCTCTTCGAAGCATATTTCACAGGCCCAAATTATCAGACCGACTGGCCAAATGGGCCATCGAACTCGGAGGTATGACATCGAGTTCAGCCCCGAACAACTATCAAATCCCAAATTTTAGCGGATCTTGTAGCCGACTTTACGCCCACCCTTGTGCCCGAGACAGAAAAAGAACTTCTAAAAACGGTCACATCTTCATGGGTATGGACCCTATTCACCGAAGGTGCCTCGAACGTGAAAGGGTTTGGGCTCGACATAGTTCTGAAGCCACCTACGGGCGACATGATTAGACAATCTATAAAAACTACAAAATTGACTAACAACGAAGCCGATTATGAGGCTATGATTGCAGGTCTCGAATTGGCCAAAGTCCTAGGAGCGGAAATCATCGAAGTAAAATGTGATTCCCTTCTGGTGGTAAATCAGGTAAATAGGAGTTTCGAGGTTCAAGAAGACAGGATGCAAAGATACTTAGACAAAATTCAAGTCACATTGAAATGCTTCAAAGAATGGACCCTGGTCCACATACCCAAGAGAAAAATAGCGAGGCCAATGCCCTCGCAAAACTGGGATCATCTATTGAAGAAGACATACTCCCCGGGGCTGTTGTTCAGCTATCCAAATTTGTGATCGAGGAAGGCCATGCCGTGGTCAACTCCACCCGCCTGACATGGGTCGGAGAAATAAATACAAAGATTATTTGGGAAATGGAAAGCTACCCACGGACCCAAAAGAGTCGAGGACCCTGCGAACCAAAGCAGCTCGATTCTCACTCGACGAAAATGGAACTCTATAAGGAAGGACCTTCGATGGACCCCTAGTAGTATGCCTGGGACTGGGGGACACAGATTATGTGCTCCGAGAAATCCACGAGGGCACTTATGGAAATCACTCTGGTGCTGATTCTTTAGTCCGAAAGGTGATCAGGGCAGGTTACTATTGGAACAACATGGAGAAGGACACCAAAGAATTCGTACGAAATGGGAAATGCCAAAGATTTGCACCGATGATTCATCAATCCGGTGAACAACTACATTCAGTCTTGTCGCCATGGCCGTTCATAAAGTGGGGGATGGACATCGTCGGACCCCTACCAATGGCACCAGGTAAAGCTAAATTTATTCTATTTATGACTCACTACTTCTTAAAATGGGTGGAAGCGCAGACTTTTGAGAAGATAAGAGAAAAAGAAGTCATCAACTTCATATGGGACCATATCCTGTGATATTTTGGGATCCCCTCCGAGATAACATGTGACAACGGAAAGCAGATCATCAGAAGCAAAATAACAAAGATCCTCGAGGACCATAAAATCAAAATAATCCTATTGACACCCTACCACCCGTGTGCAAACGGTCAGGCCAAATCCACAAACAAAACCATCATTCAAAACTTGAAAAAGAAGTTAGAAAATTTGAAAGGTAAATGGAGGGAAATGTTGCCCAGGTGCTATGGGCATATCGAAGAACTCCAAAATCGAGCACATGAGAGACGTCGTTCTCTCCGGTGTATGGGTCAGAGGCTTTAATATCGGTTGAGGTCGGAGACCAAGCGCCAGATTCCGGCACTGTCATGACCCAATTTCTAATGCGGGTCGCAATGGCGCCCAACAACGGGGTTAGGCAAGCCAATATGAATTTCACTAGGTGTTACCCTTCCCATTTGATTAAACAAGTCAATATTTACCAGTTTAAAACAATTAAACATGATGATAGCTCTATATGAAAATAAAATCATAACAATACATGGCCAAAATATAGCATATGTATGCATATACAACCCAAAACCCAAAAAATACACTACGTGTGTGCAAGGAACTAGTGTCACGAGTGTCACGGGCAACTATCGGAATATACAAGATACATATAGATACAAATCCACAGTCTGGATGAAATAGACAGGGAAAATAACAAAAGGAACTTCAGGGTGCTGCTAGGAGGTCGCCAGGAAGAGCATCTCACCGTGAAGTCTAATCACACAAATCAATATCTAGCATCGGCCTGATAATCAGTTGTACCAGCCTCCGGACCTATACAATCAAGTACAGAAGAAGAAGAAGTGCAGAATGAGTACATAAATAAATATGTACCCAGTGAGTATCCCGTCTAAACTCGAAGGAGTAGTGACGAGAGGTCGACTAGATACTCACTAAGGTCCAGCAATATAATATAAAAAGAGATATGGCTAAAGCAGTAGGCATGTGAAGCAGAAATCAACAAGTACATAAGCAAATAATGTAATCCAAGTAGCAACTGAAAATGAACTACAAGGGCCAAACCTCCATCTACACAATACCTGTCAATCCGTCTATGTGCGACTCAAACTCAAGTGATAAGACAATACCAGAACAAGACAACCGGCCGGAGTCATAAGGGTGGTCATAAGGACTGAGGTCATAAGCTACCCACGATCGTGAATCATACATGCGACTCGTGTGTTGACTCGAAAATGATAAGCTCCCCACGATCGCGAATCTTACCTGCGACTCATGTGTTGACTCGATAATGATAAGCTATCTACGATCGCGAATCTTACCTGCGACTCGTGTGCTGACTTGATAATGATAAGCTCCCCACGATCGCGAATCTTACCTGCGACTCGTGTGCTGACTCGATAATGATAAGCTACCCACAATCGCGAATCTTACCTGCGACTCGTGTGCTGACTTGATAATGATAAGCTCCCCACGATCGTGAATCTTACCTGTGACTCGTGCTAACTCGATAATGATAAATGCATATTCATATATATAGTTTTATGTGTACCGACTCAACATTGAACCCCACAGGACCGTGCCAATACCACTGTAGCCAACTGGGATTAAATTCATAATATTTCACCTTTCCATGTCATCTCAACAACAATCACAACTTACATTACATACAAACTACAAATAAGGCACATAAGGCATGCTCGTGAGTCCTAAAGCTAACCGACATAGCAATATAGTCGCCACGTACGGACTCTCGTCATTTGGTACGTACGCGGCCCCCACAACATGTATACATAACAAATAAGGAACCTATCGGGACATTTCCCCCTTACGAGGTTGGAAAGGAGAGTCACCTCGTGACGAAATCACCCCTCGGATCAGGGATGCGCCCGAATCTCCGAAGTCTACCCTCGACGGCTCGCAACTAGCCAAAAATAGCGTAATTGAATCAATTTAAGTTCAAAAAAGAGGAATTAACCAATAAACCCAAAATTAGGCATTCTTGAAGGATTTTGGAATTTCAACCCCGGGCCCACGCGGTCGGATTCCGAAAATTCTCGAAGGGATCACTCACCCGTAGCCTAAGGATCGTAATTATGCAACTTTTACTTGAATTCGCAACAAAAATCTGGATAATTCACCAAATTCTATAAAATCCTATTTACTACCCCAAATCTTGGTTTTATTAAGATTTAGTAATCAATTCCCTTGTTAATTCACATTTTAGACTAGACAAACGGAGTGAAATTACTCACCTTTTGTGGACTTGGTCGTGGGCAAGTTTCCCCCAATCTTGAGAGCTCTTTAATGGCGGTTGAGTGAGAAAAAGATGAAGGAAATCCGTGTTTTGACATTTAAAAACAGGCTGCCTATAGGGGTTTCCGCATCTGCGACCCTGGGACCGCACCTGCGATCCCGCCCTTGAGAGGAAATGGCCGCACCTGGGGAAAATGGTCGGGGGAGCTGGGATCGCACCTGCGGAGTTGGGGGCCGCACCTGCGGTCCCGCTCCTATGGAAAATTGTCCGCACCTGCGGCTGGGAAACCGCACCTGCGGTCATACCAGCTACAGCTGCACCAATAGTGTTTTTAGTTGGTTTTTTGCCTCGTGTGGTGTCCGGTTCTGTCTATCAATAATAGCAACTGGCTCCTCCTCGTAGCCCAACCTCTCATCCAACTGAGTAGTACTTAAATCAACAACGTGAGAGAAGTCGGCGTGGTATCTCCGGAGCATGGATACATGGAATACCGGATGGACTCCTAATAAGCTGGGAGGTAAGGCAAGCTCATAAGCAACCTCTCCAACTCGCCTCAATACCTCGAAAGGACCTATGAACCTCGGGCTCATCTTGCCCTTCTTCTCGAATCTCATAATACCCTTCATCGGCAAAACGTTCAGCAAAACCTTATCTCCCTCCATAAATGACACATCACGTGCCCTCTGATCTGCGTAGCTCTTCTGTCTGGACTGTGTTGTGTGGAGCCTCTCCTGAATTAACTTCACCTTCTCTAAAGCATCTTTCACCAGGTCTGTACCATATAACTTAGCCTCACCAGGCTCAAACCACCCGATAGGGGAACGACATCGCCGACCATATAAAGCCTCAAATGGAGCCATCTCAATGCTGGACTGGTAACTATTATTGTGGGCAAACTCAGCCAAACGCAAGAACCGGTCCCACTGGCCTCCAAAGTCAAGCACACATGCTCTGAGCATGTCCTCCAATATCTGAACGGCACGCTCTGACTGACCATCAGTCTGTGGATGAAATGCTGTGCTGAGATCTATCTGAGTACCCATCTCTCTATGCAATGCTCTCTATAAGTGCGAGGTGAATCGAGGACCTCGATCTGATATGATGGACACCGGTACACCATGCAACCGGACTATCTCTCGAATGTAGATATAAGCTAACCTCTCAGAAGTATAAGTAGTAGCCACAGGGATGAAATGAGCTGATTTGGTCAATCTATCAACAATAACCCAAACCGCGTCAACCTTGCGCAACGTCTGAGGCAACCCAACCACGAAGTGCATAGTAATGCGCTCCCACTTCCACTCAGGAATGGGCATCTGCTGAAGTAGGCCCCCTGGCCTCTGGTGCTCATATTTAACCTGCTGGCAATTAAGACACCTAGGCACATACTCCACAATGTCCCTCTTCATCCGTCTCCACCAGAAATGCTGCTTCAAATCACGATACATCTTCGTGGCACCAGGATGAACAGAATACCGCGAAGTGTGTGCCTCCTCAAGAATCCTCTGCCTCAGTCCATCAACATTTGGAACACACAAACGATCCTGAAGTCTCAGAACACCATCCTCACCAATAGTAACCTCCTTGGCACCACCCTGAACCACTGTCTCCCGTAGTTCTGCCAAACACGGGCCATCATATTGTCGAACCTTAATCTCCCCCAATAATGAAGACTGAGCACCCACATAAGCTAGAACTAGACGAGGGTCTGAAAGATCTAATCTCACCAAGTGATTGGCCAAGGACTGAATGTCCAAGGCTAGTGGTCTTTCCTCTGCTGCAATATAGGCCAAGCTACCCAAACTCTCCGCCTTCCTATTCAAAGCATCTGCTACTACATTCGCCTTGCCCGGATAATAGAGAATGGTGATGTCATAATCTTTTAGTAACTCAATCCATCGCGCTGCCTCAAATTAAGATCCCTCTGCTTGAACAAGTGTTGCAGGCTGCGGTGGTCTGTATAAACCTCACAAGACACCCCATATAAGTACTGCCTCAAAATCTTAAGAGCATGAACAATCGCCGCAACCTCCAAATCATGCACAGAGTAATTCTTCTCATGAACCTTCAGCTGGCGCGAAGCATAAACAATAACTCTCCCTTCTTGCATCAGTACACACCCCAAGCCAACGCGTGAAGCGTCGCAATACACCTTATACATACCTGAACCGGAAGGCAATACCAGAACTGGTGCCGAAGTAAATGCAGTCTTGAGCTTCTGAAAGCTCGCCTCACACTCATCAGGCCATCGAAATGGAGCATTCTTCTGAGTCAATCTAGTCAATGGGGCTGCAATGGATGAAACGCCCTCAACAAATCGCTGGTAGTAGCCTGCTAAACCCAAGAAACTCCTGATCTCTGTCGCTGAAGTAGGACGTGGCCCACTCTGAACTGCCTCAATCTTCTTAGGATCAACCTTGATACCCTCTCCAAATACCACAGGCCCCAAGGAGTCCAACCAATTTGGTAAGAGTGATTCAAAACCTCCCTAAGCACTACCCTTCTTAGGACTTGAACGGTTGTAGTTTAGGCTTTTGGTGAAGGTAAGGCACAATTTGGTAAGAGTGATTCAAAACCTCCCTAAGCACTACACTTTTTCAACAATCAAAGTCCACTTCCTTCAAGAACTTTTCCACCCTCTTTTTGTTTTGTTTTTTTTAACACCTAGTCTTCCATTTATTCACAATTCCTCATTTTTTTAAATATTGTTTTATAACATTTTTCACCTTTTAAAAAACTTTCACATCGCAACTTTTCCAACCTCCACCCCCAAACTTAGGCTTTTAGCCTATATTCATACTTCAAAATACTTAGGGAGGTATGGTGCCCCAAGAAAATCAATAAGATGATAACTTGTAACATGGTTTTCAAAAAAAATGTTTAAAGGCTAAAAAGGGCTGACTAGGGAAAATATGCACGAGTAGAAAATTTAGTCACAATAACGGTCCGAGGAAGGCCTAATATCAGTTTTCAAACCAAGTTAGTCTAGGATTTTCGTCTTGAAGCACATTCCGGGCAAGTTCTAGACTACAAATGATGCAAAAGAACTTCACAATTAAAGCTCATCACACATGGCACATGAAAACTCAAGTGGAATACAAATCCAAAATTCAATTGAAACCAATGAATCTCAAGGAAGTCACATGTAGTCTAGGAAGCTATTTAGTGAACCAAAGAACCAAAAAAAGAATCTAAAAGTCACAACAAGGAACATTATTTTAATCAATTTTTTTTATTTTAAGGATCAATGTCACGACCCAAATTCCCAACCTTAGGGATCGTGATGGCGCGTAACACCACACTTTCTAGGCAAGCCAATGTTAGAATTCGATTAACTACCTTGTATTATTTATCCATTTAGACATAATAAAATAATCTAAAGTAAACTGAATCTATTGGTTTTCGATGAATAATTTTCAGAGATAAAATAATGAACAATTAAATAAAACAAACTACGAACTAATTTTATAAATAACTCTAAGACTACCCCATGGTCTGGTGTCACAATTCACGAACTACTAAAGAATACTACAAATAATGGGCTGAAAGAAATAATATAATTGTTCTGAATATAATAAAACAACGTTATGAAAATAAGAGAAGACTCTCGGGATCTGCGAACACCGGCAGATATATCTCGTGTCTCCGACAAAGAAATAGGTAACTGCTCTAAATATTTCTATTACTGGTCGGTACATGGATATGCACAAAAGTGTGCAGAGTGTAGTATCAGTACAACCGAACCCATGTACTGAGTAAGTGCCGAGCCTAACCTCGACGAAGTAGTGACGAGGCTGCGACGGGGAATTTACAACATATAACCTGTGACAATACTATATTTATAATAACGCAATAAAACAATTCTACATGAACAAGAAAAAAAATATAACTGAGATAATAAATATAAAGCAAGAAGGAATTCTAAACAAATAATTAAGTACTGCAACAAAAATAAAATAACTCAGCCGCCTTTTCCAGGCCTTAGCCATAACCAACTCTCAAATACTTTCCAAGTTTCCAAACTTTAACTTTAAATAAAATAGTACCAAAAGTATGAAAAATAGTAAAAATAAAATAGTAAGTTTTCAAATCTTTGTTTTTCTTTGAAAATCAGTAAAAATATAAGTGTCCTCCCTTATCGCTCCTTGTTGCGGCGTGCAACCCGCTCCCACAAGTCCACTCGTATTGCTCCTCCCTTAATATATCACCCTTATTGCTCCTGTTGCGGCGTGCAACCCGATCCCACCTTTCCACTCTTATCACTCCTTGTTGCGGCGCGCAACCCGCTCCCACCAGACATATCATATCAATTTATTCATAAATTTCACAATTCAGGCCAAGCCTTTCACAATACTTTTATTTCAACAATTTCAAACAGAAACCCGTATAGCTCGTAAGCTTTAACCAATATCATTCACAATAAAACCAACCAGAATATATGTAAACAGCGTAACACCGTCAACCCAACTCAGACATTATATACCATGATAGAATCAAGAGAAAATCCAACAATTTTAACACACTTACAACAACAATTGGAAATAAATCAATGAAACCCAATAATCACGTGAACCTCAACAATTATGAAATAGTTAACCTGCATTTTCTCACAACTTCCTCAATATTATCAAAATCGAAACCAACAAGAACGTATATATATATATATATATATATATATATATATATATATATATATATATATATATATATATATATATATACCTCGTAAAAATAATGACAAACCGCTCAATCGTTTTGTACGGCAAGGGAACCAGATACACAACCAATACTCTTTCCAAAATAACAACCACAATATTTAACGACAAATAACAAGGCCAAGTAGTCATAGAAACAATAATGAACATAGAACAAATATGACAAGAATCAATTAAGTTGGGGGACGAGAAAATGATCATGCTTAACAGGAAATTTGGTGGTGCATAGATACTTGTCACCTTACTTATACACCACACACATGCATTTCACATAGCAAACAAGTGGGGACTCCTATTCCCTCAAGTCAAAGTTAGACCAAAACTTACCTCGATTTTCGCAAGCCACTCACTGCTCAAATTATAGTTTTTTCTTTAGAATCTTGCTCTAACTTTATTTAATCTAATCATAATTAACTCAATATCATTAATTAAGGCTAAAGGAATTAACTTTAAGAAAAAATATAATTTTTCCTAAGTTTTCTAAAAAAAAGTGAAAACCCGACCCCGGACCCGCTTGGTCTAAACTCGGGTTTCGGACCAAATTACGTTAACCCATTCATCCACGAATCAAAATATACAATTAGTTTCGAAACCCGACCTCAATTCGAGGTAAAGATTCAATTTTTACAAAATTCCCTAATTCTACCAAAACCCTCAATTTTTACCATGAAAATTCTCAGTTTTTGATGTAAAAGTGCTGAAAAACAATGAGTAATTGAAAGAGTAAAGTTTAGAATTGATTACCTATGACTCGGGGATGATAATTGGTGAAGAAAATCGTTCCTAGGGATGTGGGGTTCGAAAATTTGAATAAGAAGAAGTCTGCCCGTTTTATATAAATTTTTCTGCCCGCTATTCTGCCTCGTTTCTCATGCCAAACGATCCCGAAACTCGATTTTTATGTGTCCAAAGGATTCCTTGTGAAATTCTAGTCATGTTAAGCTTTTGAATCACTCACTTTGACCTTATAATGAAGGAGATATGTATGTTTTAATATTTGCAAATAGTGCAGATTTTTAATACGCCATCAGTCGCAATTTCGTAATTAACCTAAAAATATCTGGCAACCTTAGTAAAATGACCATAAAATCCTCATACGATGTCCAAATTCAAAGATTCTTTTTGCTACGCGTGCGTAATTATGATACGGATCTAATAATTCATGCAAAACAGAAATCAGAACTCATTGGTTCAATATAATATCATTTATGCTTGAAGAAACAACGTCGAAGCATAAGAAAGAACGAGCGCAACACAACCCAAACCTATTTGAAACTCACCCGAGCCCTCGGGGATCTAAATCAAACATGCACGCAATTCTAAAAGCATCATAGACTTGATCGTGCGATCAAATTATGAAAATAACATGTAAACATATGAATTAAACCTCAAAACTCATTATGAATTAACTATTTATCAACCGGACGTCCGAATCACGTCAAATAAATTCCGATTCTCACCAAATTTCACAGACAAGGCTTAAATATCATAACAAACCTGTATCGAGCTCCGGAACAAAAATACGGGCCCGATACCAATAATTTTAAAAGTTAATTCATTTCTTTATTTCATTAATAATTCAACAAAACAATTTCTTTCAAAAAATGATTTCTAAGGTTTGGGACCTCGGAATTCAATTCCGAACATACGGCCGAGTCCCATATTTTACTGCGGATCTCCTGGGATCGTCGGAATACGGATCCGGGTCCGTTTACTCAAAATGTTGACCAAAGTCAACTTTTATCAAATTTAAATTCAAAAAATCACTATTTTTCATATTTTCACATAAAAACTTTCCGGTTTCATGCCCGGACTGCGCACGCAAATTGAGGTATTTAATTTTTGTCTTTTTATGGCTATTTAGCATGGAACATGGTCTAATTTTATAAAATGAGCCACTGGATCATCACAATCAACAACTTCACATGCTAAGGTTTAAATTTCATTGGTACCAAACAAGTCACACGTTGGTTTATGGACACAAAATCATATCCCAAAAACAAATTTATTCACAACTAGACACTAAACTAACTAAAAAAAATTTACTTTCTAAAAAAAAAACTAAACAAAACTAATCCCTTAAGAAAGTTGTCACGCCATCCATCATAGGGAAAAATCACCCGTTTCAACACAAATAGATTCCTTGGAAAAGAACCGCGGTATAAAGAAAAATCAAGAAATTTCATTACTACTACCATGAACACATAAAAAACCAACAAGAAAATGCTAATGCTAACATACTAGAATTTAACTAAAATATTGCTAACAAATTACAAATGTCAACTAATCCATACAAGTTCACAAAAAAAAAACAAAAATTTCATGCTCCACAAACATCCATCATATATGAGCCACCCCAAATTAAAGGTGTTGCATTGTCCCCAATGCAACTAATCAAAATAAGATAAAATGAATGAGGTGCTCCCTGAAACTGCATCACTCGGAGCTGGAGGTGGTGGGAAATGTGAGCTCCTCATCATCATCACCGTCATTCGAGTCATTTGAACTACAGAATGATCTCAACTTGTCCATCATCTCTTTCAGCAATTTGCCCTTTTTCTTCTCATGCTCTATGAACTTTCTCTGCCTCTTCTCAATCTTCCCTTGCCTGTGACTCATATTCATGGACTCCATCTTTCCTGTAATTATTCTTTGCTCTTTGATCACGTCATTGTCACGACCCAAATTCCCACCCTTTGGGCCGTGACTGCGCCCAATGTTGAACCCGCTAGGCCAGCCAACGTATAACTTGCAATAGTAATTTAAAATCATTTAATACTGAACGAAACGATGGTACGTCACTTTCAACAAATTCCCAACAAAAAAAAAATCCTGTAATCATTGCTTAATAAAAATAGCGAAACTTTAAGAATGCGGAGAATAAAGACATAACAAACAAGAAATAACGTAAAACTTCCCACACTAGTAACTATCAAAACATTACTGAGCCTTCCAAATCCCATCAATTACTTCACAGCAGAGAAATAATAATAATATCTTAGAAAAACTCAAAATGAATGATAAGACATCTACAACGGACAATCCCAAAACCGGGGTGTCACAATCCCATGGACTAACTACTGGAATGCTAAATACAAGTCTGGAAATGAAAATACAACACTGTCTTGGAAATAAGAAGAAAGACAATGGAACGGTAAAGGAGAGAAGCCTCGGGATCCACGAACGCCAGTGTATACCTCGAAGCTCTGACGTGGACTGAAGGTAACTCCCTCAGAACGCTCCACGGGGTCCGGTAGCAGGGTCTGCACAACACAAGGAAGTGCAGTGTAGTATCAGTACAACCGACCCCATGTACTGAGTAAGTGCCAAGCCTAACCTCGGCCGAAGTAGTGACGAGGCTAGACTTGACATTAACGATAACCTGTCCTATTCTACAGCAGGTAACAGGAAATAACACAAGGCAGGTGATAAACAGGCAAGTAGGGGATACGGGAGCAATAAAGGGGAACAAGTGGAATAAAACAGTCACATCGACAGATAGAAGTAATCCAACATATTCGACAACGAAACAATATAAATGTCAGAAAAATAGACAATGGCACGGCATCACCCTTCGTGCTTTTATTCTCTTCCTCACAATGCAATTCAATCGAATATAATGGCACGAAATCACCCTTCGTGCTTTTACTCTCTTCCTCACAATGCAATTTAATCAAATATCATGGCACGACATTTACCTTCATGTGTATAATCAATAAAATCATGGCACGATATTAACCTTCGTGCTTATAATCAATAACATCATGGCACGGTATTAACCTT
>MDKH01226199.1:0-55959 GCA_005239495.1 Nicotiana undulata
GGGAGGGGGTCATTAGGTTAAATTAGGGAAGGATTAACCTGGACCGTTGATAAAAAATGATCAACGGCCAGGATTTGGGCAGAATTGGGTCGGGTAGGATTAAGATATGGGTCTGGGGTCTTGGGCTAATTTAATTAGGCGTTTTGGGCTGGCTATAATAGGTTATAATTGAAATAAAATGGGGCTATTTGTTAAATACCAAGGTAATTTAATTAAAATAATTTTATAAAATAATTACTAATTATAAAAGTGAATTTCATGCATAGAAATATTTCAAAAATGATTATTTGGTATTCCAAAATACAAAAGACTAATTTCTGGTAAAAAATAGTACAAAATTATATGCACGGGCTATAATTGCAAAGTTATTGCAATTATAGCCAAAAGGTGCCAATTTGGCTATTTATGGAATAATTTGGTGTTGATAGGACCATAAATAATAAATAAAAATCAAGAAGTGCCTTTGAAATCATTTGTGATTTAATTTTGTAATTATTTATTGAATAAAATACTGGACAAATTTATAAAAATGTAGAAACATTATGAAAAAAACACCAGATGATATTAATGCATGTTTTTGAAGGTATATATGCAATTTTAATTATATTTTGGGAAACATTGGGTATCAACAGCTACCCCACTTTACCCGGAAAGGATGAAAGAGTTGTTGGGTAAAGATATGATGGCCAATTTTGACCGAGCGAAACAGTTTGAGGGACATAGGCCATACTCTGTCTTTCGAGCTGCCTACATATCCCTGGTTTTATAGGAATCAGGTCGTATGTAATTCCAGTGTCATCGGCGAGATACACCGGTGAAGTCATTGCAAGAACAGACGCAACATCTAGGGATGGGTGAATGAATGGTTCATGAGAGAGGTAAGGTTTGATATATTTGAGGGAACTGGAGCGGGATCACTCCTGCTGGGATAGCAGTTGCTTGCCGGGTCACCTGCGAATAAGAATACTACAAGCATATATTGTGCATAAATTTAAACATGATGCAGGTTCCCTTTGGACGAAGAAAGTTGTCTTCGGACGATTAGGGATGACGTCCTTAGACCATGACGTTCTGGGCCATGAATTGTTTTATGAGAGATTCGCGGGACATGAAATGATGTTCTCGGGCCATAAAGATGGTGCCTCCGAACTATGATGCCTTTGAATGATGATATGCGAGTTTGAGAGAGATCCTCAGGCCATGACATGGTATCTTCCGGCTATGAGGATGATGCCTTTAGATTATGGCGCCTTTGGACATGTTAGCGATATTTTAGCCCATGAGATGCAATAATATGATGTTGACAAGACAAGGCTTAGTCTTGCGAATTGGAGGGCAGAGCTTAGCCCGAGAGATGAGCAAAGTAGATAATGCTTTGAGAGACATCGCTTAGTCACCGTGAAAAGTAAATTGGAGGCAGAGCTTAGTCTCATACAGGTATGGAGACAGAGCTTTAGTCCCATGAAAATGAAGACAGAGATTAGCCTTATGCAGATGGAGGCAGACATTAGCCTTATGCAAAGAGGAGGTAGAGATTAATCTTATGTAGAGGAAGGCAGAGATTAGCCTTATGAAAGGTGAAGGCAGAGATTAGCCTTATGAAAGGTGAAGGCACAGATTATCCTTATGCAAAGTGGAGGTAGAGATTAACCCCATGCAAAATGAGGGACAAATCTTAGTCCCATGCAAATGAAGGTAGTGCTTAGCCTTATACAGATGGAGGAAGAGATTAGCCTTATGCAAAGTGGAGGTAGAGATTAACCTTATGCAGAGGAAGGCAGAGATTAGCCTTATGCAGAGGAAGGCAGAGATTATACTTTTGCAAGGTGAAGGCAGATATTAGCCTTATGCAAAGTGGAGGTAGAGATTAACCCCATGCAAAATGCGGGACAAAGCTTAGTACCATGCAGTTGAAGGCAGAGCTTAGCCTTATGCAGAAGAATAAATAGCAAATAGTATCAGAATTTCTTAGCTGGTGGCGGATTTCGACATTGCGATTGTTGTGACTACGAAGCATGCTTATTCTTTGTGCTGATAGCAAATTTCGGCAATTGCAATTGTTTTTAGAGTTATGACCTCGAAACATGTTTATCCTTTGTTCCTGCATCAAAAGAAAAATCGTGAGTTCTATTGATGGGGAGGTTGATTCGTGTTCCTGCTGGCTTTGTATGACTTGCTTGGATTGGTCTGGTGATCCTGTTTACATCATCGGTGTAGCGTTTTCTAAATAGAGCTATTTTACAACCAAGCATGCATGATTTTGTAAAGACATAGTAAAGTATATTTTATGAAATTTAGATGAACCGACGACCGTGACAATATCCGAGACATTGCAATCTCTTATGCTACGGAATTTTGAGGGTCCTCCTCAAAATTCTGCCCCAGTTAGATGGATTGACGTCTTTGACTATTGTACATGCTGCGATCAGCTGAACTTGCTTCGGACTTTTGAGGGTCCACCTCAAAATTCTTCCCCAGTTTCCAATTGCGAGGGAAAATAATATTTTTTGACCGAACCCATAAGGATGCCTACGTATCCTCTCTTAAACGGGAATCAGGTCAGGCGTAGTTCAATTCACATCATTTAAGAAAAGCATAAAGAGTTACACATAGTATCGCTTGACTGCATCTGAATTGATTGGTTTTGGCCAGACTTCTCCGTCCATTTCTGCAAGTATAAGAGCTCCTCCTGTCAGTACTCTATGAACCATGTAAGGACCTTGCCAGTTGGGAGAGAATTTTCCTTTTGCTTCATCTTGATGTGAAAATATCTTCTTTAACACCAGTTGCCCCGGTATGAACTGTCTTGGCTTGAATCTTTTGTTGAAGGCTTTGGACATCCTGTTCTGATAAAGTTGTCCGTGACATACTGCATTCATTCATTTCCAATATATGAGGGCTAACTACTCATAACGGCTCCTTATCCACTCTGCGTCACTAAGCTCAGCTTCTTGTATGATCCTTAAAGTGGGAATCTAGTTCGGTGGGAATGACAACTTCTGTACCATAAACCAACAAGTAAGGAGTTGCCCCGGTTGATGTGCAGACTGTGGTGCGGTATCCCAATAAATCAAATGACAACTTTTTGTGCCATTGTTTGTGTTTTTCTATCATCTTTATCAATATCTTCTTGATGTTCTTGTTGGCGACTTCTACAACTCCATTCATCTGAGGTCTATAGGCTTTAGAATTCTTGTGCTTGATTTTGAAAGTCTCGCACATGGATTTCATCTTATCACTGTTGAGATTGGAGCCGTTGTCGGTAATGATTGAATCTGGAACTCCGAATTGACAAATAATACGGTCGTGGACAAAGTCTTCCACGACTTTCTTAGATACTGCTTTGTAAGATGCTGCTTCGACCCATTTTGTGAAATAATCAATAGCTACCAAGATGAACCGGTGCCCTCTTGAGGCGGTAGGCTCGATCGGTCCAATGACATCCATTCCCCAGGCGGCTAACGACCATGGTGAGCTTGTTGCTTGAGCTCGTTTGGGGTACTTTTATCATATCTGCATGTACCTGACATTGGTAGCATTTCCAAACATACTAGATGCATTCCGTTTCCAGGGTCATCTAGAAATAACCGGCTCTGAGTATCTTTTTGGCCAAGACAAAGCCATTCATATGCGGGCCATAGGTCCCAGCATGTATCTCTTCCAGTAGTTTGGAGGCTTCCTTTGCTTCGACACATCTCAGTAATCCCAAATCAGGAGTTCTTCTGTACAGGGATCCTCTGCTGTGAAAGAAACTATTGGACAATCTCCGACGCATGCGTTTCTGAGTATGATTTGCATGCCCTGGGTACTCTCCCTTTGCCAAGTATTCCTTGATGTCGTGGAACCAAGGCTTCCCATCTGATTCTTCTTCAACATGGGCACAATATGCCGATTGGCTATGCATCTTTACTGGAATAGGATCAATGAAGTTCTTGTCTGGATGCTGTATCATGGATTATATAGTGGCTAGTGCATCGGCAAATGCGTTCTGAATTCTGGGAATATGCCGAATTTCTGTCTTTGTGAACCTCTTTCTCAATTCCTACACATGGTGCAGATACGATAATATCTTGGAATTTTTGGTAGCCCATTCTCCTTGTACCTGGTGTATAAGAAAAATCTGATTCACTAATTACCAACAGCTCCAAAATATTCATGTCGATGGCCATGTTGAGCCCTAGGATGCAAACTTCGTATTTTGCCATGTTGTTGGTGCAGGGAAATCTGAGTTTAGTAGATACCGGGTAATGTTGGCCAGTTTCCGATACCAAGACTTCTCGAATACCGAGTCCTTTGAAATTCGCTGCTCCGTCGAAGAACATTCTCTAGCCGTCATAGGATTCAACAATGTCTTCTCCTATGAACAACACTTCTTCATCAGGAAAATACATTTTCAGGGGTTCATATTCTCCGTCCACAGGGTTCTCGGCAAGATGATCTACCAATTCCCGTCCCTTGACCGCTTTCTGAGTCACGTAGACGATGTCGAACTCACTTTGCAAGATTTTCCACTTGGCCAGCTTGCCAGTAGGCATGGGTTTCTGAAAGATATACTTCAAAGGATCCATCCTTGATATGAGATATATTTTGTAGGCACAAAAGTCGTGCCTCAGCTTCTGGGCTACCCAGGTTAGAGCACAGCAGGTACGTTCTGGTAGAGAATACCACGTCTCGTATTGGAGTGAACTTCTTACTTAGATAATAGATGTCCTGTTCCTTTCGTCCTGTTTCGTCGTGCTGCCCCAAAATGCAACCAAAAGCTCCATCCAAAACTGTGAGGTAGAGTAACAAGGGTCTACCTGGCTCTGGCGGTACCAAGACTAGCGGTGTTGATAAGTACTCGTTGATTATGTTGAAGGCCTTTTGACAATCCTCGGTCCATTTGGTTGCAACATCTTTCTTTAACATTTTGAAGATTGGTTCACATATGACTGTAGACTGAGCTATGAAGCGACTGATGTAATTTAGATGTCCCCGAAAACTCATTACGTCTTTCTTATTCTTTGGTGGTGGAAGCTCCTGGATGGCCTTGACTTTTGATGGATCCAGTTCTATTCCTCGGCGGCTGACGATGAACCCAAGCAATTTTCCAGTAGGAACCCCGAATGCACACTTGGCGGGGTTTAATTTCAGGTTGTATTTCCGCAATATATTGAATAATTTCCTCAAATCTGCTATATGGTCGGTGGCTTTCTTGGACTTGATGATGACGCCGTCCACATATACCTCGATCTCTTTATGTATCATGTCATGGAAAATGGTGGTCATAGCCCTCATGTAAGTGCCCCCAGCATTCTTCAGGCCGAATGACATCATCTTGTAATAATATACTCCCCATGACGTAATGAAATCCGTTTTCTCAGCGTCTTTCTCGTCCATCCATATCTGATGGTAACCGGCGAAGCAATCCACAAACGACTGGCCCGGTTGAGATCCCGGTAGTCGACACAAACCCTAACCTTTCCATCATTCTTGGGAAAAGGCACGATGTTGGCTAACCATGTTGGGTATTCAACCACCCTGAGGACCTTGGCGTTGATTTGTTTAGTGGCCTCCTCCTTGACTTTCGGAGTTTCTGCTTTACTGGCGGGCATGTTGGATTGGTTGGAAACTTGTGAGCCACGATGGATGTACTTAGACCGGTCATGTCATCGTATGACCATGCAAATATGTCCTCATACTCTTTCAAGAATTGTATGTATTCTTCTTTCTCGGATGGCAACAAATGGATGCTGATGCGAGTTTGTTTGACAGTATCTGAATCTCCTAGGTTGACTACCTCAGTTTCGTCCAGATTGGACTTAGGCCTGTTCTCAAAGTCCTTACTTCTCTGACAATTTCATCGGGTATGACATCCTCTTCTTCTGAATCACTGTCCTTTTGTTGCATTTTCTCATTGCATGTCACAGTCATTGGTTCATCAAGTCAGGAAATAGTAATGCTATAGATAAATGTAATGAGAGAAAAAAAAATAATAATAAATACTGATTCATTGAAACATAAAAGCGATTTTTGATAATTTAAACGAATGTTTTGGAACACTGGAGATTTTATTGAAAATAGAAATGCGAAAAGGAAATCATTAGCAAATGAAATAAACAATGCTTGTTCAGCCTTCCTACCCCAGGACTTATCGGGCCCTGGATGGTTTGACAGTCCAATTCTTGACGAATGATCCCTTGCTCACAGCTTGGATGGTAGGGCCTTCCTCCTCCTCCTCCTCCTCGACAATAACACAACAGTCCATATCTTCATCCTCCAAGAATAGATTCTTCAAGGTTGCCAATGCTTCTTCCTCCTCTGATCCCCATATGACATCGGCTTGCTTGAAAGTTTGCTCCAAATGCGATATAGGTTGTTCCAATGGGTAGTAAGGACCGCGCCATGGTGGTGACCAGTCGTCGTACTCTTGCCAAGTGTACTAGTAACCCAGGCCAAAGGTAGTGCCGTGGCGCTTCAATTGTATCGGCTTTGAAATGCCCTGAAGATTCTTGCCGAGACCCTTTCCAGGCTCGTATCCGCTCCAATTCAGTATGCTTTCAATCTTGCTACTCCACCACTTATCCTTGTCTATCGCATTAACTTGCTCGATCTGGTGGTAAGTTTCTCCACCTAGCCTTCTTCTACCCTCAACCACCGGGATGGTCTGGCGGTTGTAGATAGGGTTGCTCCCATCTCCGTGGATGATTACTTCCTGGTGGTTCAACTCAAATTTTACCGCCTGATGCAAAGTTGATGCCACAGCCCCGGTGGCATGTATCCATGGTTGTCCTAATAACAGATTATAGGACGCAGATATATCTATCACCTAAAATTGAACCTCAAACCATGTAGGTCCCATTTGCAGGCATAGACTGATTTCTCCAATGGTGGATCTTTGAGAACCGTCGAAAGCCTTCACATTCATGGACCTCTCTCTTATTGCCTACAGTCCCTTGCCCAACTTCTTTAGTGTTGTCAATGGGGAAATATTGAGGCTGGATCCTCCATCGATTAGAACCCTGGTAATGAAATAATCCTCATATTGGATAGTGATGTACAATGCCTTGTTGTGACTTAACCCTTCAGGCGGCAGCTCGTCCTCGTGGAAAGTGATTTTGTGACTTTCTAGTACCTGCCCTACCATGTTGTCCATTTCTCCACTAGTGATATTATTAGGCACATAGGCTTCATTCAGCACTTTCATTAGAGCATTCCTGTGCGCTTCCGAGTTCTGCAACAATGATAAGATGGATATCTGGGCTGGATTTTTGTTCAGTTGATCTATGATTGAGTATTCTTTGGCTTACACCTTTCTCTAGAGATCATCTAGTCCTGCTTCAATGACAGGCGGTCTGTTGGAAGCTTGTTTGCTAGACTCTCCCAGGTGTTCAGGTGTATAGACCCTGCCGGTCCTGGTCATCCCCTGTGCAACAACAACTTCTTCTATTTTTACCTTTCCTTTTCTTCTTGCCTCAACTACGTAATCCCAAGGTACATCATTAGTGCTGTAAAATGGCATAGTTGACACTGCCACTGTGATTGGTGCAACTACGTTCACTTCAAATGGGATAGGAGTCACCCCAAGTGGTGCTATTTCAACCTCGAATGGTGCTGGCGTGTCTGCAGGATGTGTTGCCTCAAACTCGAACGGAACTGATGTGGTTACCTCAATATCTCCTGACGGCTGAATCTGCACTATGATGGGATTGAGTTTGACTGCTGGCTTCTTGGGATCGTCACCTTCTTTGATCAACCCGATCGACCCTTCTGGGTCCCATTCTTCCTCTCTTTCTATCACATTCATGTCTCCACCCCTGTGGTCTGGGATCGGATTATTGCGAACATTAGGAATGGTTTCCTTAGCCTGGATGACTTTGTTATCAATCAGAGACTCGATCTTATCCTTCAGTGAGCGACATTCATCAATGGTATGTCCCTTCATGCCGGAATAGTATGCACATGTTTTGTTTGGATTGACCCACTGGGATGGATTTTCTGGGGTTACAGTAGGGATACGAGTGACATAACCAACAGATTTTAGCCTTTCATACAGCTGGTCAATAGGCTCGGAAATAACGGTATATTACTTGGGTGGCCTGCGGTTAAAGTTGGGTCGAGGTCTTGGGAAACTTTGGCGAGCTGGAGGTGACTAGAAGTGAGATGGCTGGGAGTTGTATGTATGATAAACAGTGGCTGGTTGGGAATATCTGGGAGATGTGGGTTGATAAGTAGGTGGAGGAGATGGCTGATATGTTGGTGGAGGTGCTCGCTGATATGTGGGCGGGGGTGTTTGGTATGTAAGTGTAGAGGTTCGATATGTTAGTGGGGATTTAGGTCCATGTGCAACCATTATCGCTCCCACATCTTTCTTCTTGGACATGCCACCAGATTGCAGGGCCTTGTTCGTGGCTTGTAGTGCTTCAAAATTAGTGACCATTCCACTCTTAATCCCTTCTTCAATTCTCTCACCTAGCTTGATGGTGTCAGAGAATTTGTGGTTTTCAATCACCATCGGCCTTTCATAATATTGCGGGTCCTGTGCCCGGACGAAGAATTTGTTCATTTTCTCTTCGTCTAGGGCAGGCCTGACCTTGGTTGCTTCAGACCTCCAACGAGTGGCATACTCGCGAAAGGTTTCAGTGGGCTTCTTCATAAGATTCTTGATATAAAACACGTCTAGAGCATTTTTCGTGTTGAACCTAAACCGGTCCATGAAATCTGATGCCATGTTCACCCAATTGGACAACCTTTTAGGGTCCTAGCTGATGTACCAAGTCAAAGTATCTCCTGTGAGTCTTCTCATAAACAATTTCATTGAATTTTCTCGTCTCTTCCTACTCCCACCAGTTTGTCACAATATGTCCTCAGATGGAGCCTAGGATCACCAGTACCATCAAATATCTCGAACTTGGGAGGTTTGTAACCCTCCGGTAGTTCCACATCAGCCTGTATGCAGAGATCTTCGTAATTCAATCCTTCAATTCCCTTACTTCCTTCCACGCCTTGAACTCAGCTAGTCAATTTCTTGAGTTCTTCCGCCAAGTTCCTGATGAGTACATCCTTTTCACTGGGTTCCGGTGTGTAAGAGATAAGTTGGGTGGAGTGAGGCAATGTCTCCACGTATATGGGATTGTTCTGATGGCCTGGCGCCTGAGCACAGAGGTGGTCGTTGGTGGAGTTTTGTGGTTCAGGAATGATTGATGTGGTGTTTCTTGGAGCGTGGCAAGCGTTTTGTTAGTATTGCGGTGGGATGGTTTCATTTTTCGGTGGAGTTGCATAGTGGTGAGTTGTGGGAAGATTCTGTTTGTTTGGGGTATTCTGAGGTGGTATGGGATTTTGAGTGTTTGGGTGATTGACGTCCGGAACACTAAGTGAGAAGGACAAATTGCCAAGTTTCGAACACATTCAAGCTCCCTTTGAAGTTTCAACAACCTTTGCTCGAGTTGTGACACAACATCATTCTGAACCTGAGTACCCCTACTGTCTGAAGCTTCGGTATGTTCAGATGATGTTGCGTTTTCCTTTCTAGTGTTAGTCAAATATTCCATCTTGCCTTTGCCTTTGCCTTTAGGTGGACTAGGATGAGAAGAAGGTGGAGGGCCCCTGGATCTTGTGTGGTACGATGATGCCAGAATGCACGAGCCAACCTTTGGGGAGGGGAATAATCAAAATAAAGTAAAATAAAACAAAAAGGTATCCAAGTTTGTGAGGATCATGAGAAAACATTTTCAGTATTTAAACACGTATTACGTGTCCTAATTTTGGGAGCCTCGTTGTGCCCGAGGTAGGCCTAGCGATAAATTGATTTGGAGAACTTAGATGCCCAAAATGCCCATTTCATTAATGTAAATAGACGAATCCCAAAACGACAATAAAATAACAAACAGGAAATAAAGTCATTAATGGCACTCAACCTTATTACATTGATAAAAGCAAAAAGGTAAATCTCGCCTATTTGGTCCCAGAAGGACCTTCCCCAGATTCGATATCCTTGATCCCATCGAACAAGTTCCCTAGCTCGCGCGGTCCTAGCAGCAGGTATGCTCTAGCCAGGTGTCCTCCTTTATTTCCCTCGGCTTTCTGACAGTCTTCGACCCTCTTGATGATTTTTCCTTCCAACTCCACTATGCCTCGCTCCAAGTATTCAATCTTCTTGTTAGAGCGGATAGCCAGATCTTTCCACTCTTCGATCAACCTTTTGTTGGTTTCATGTATCTCCCGGTGCTCGTTCTCAGAGTCATGGATCCTTTTGCACAGCCGGTTATACTTGACCTGAGCCTCAGCATTATCGTCTATGATTCTGTTGCCTCGGTTGATTCCTAGCCTCACTAACCCGTCCAAGTCGTCTTCCAACCACGCCGGGTAGAAAGGTGCACATCCTGCATGGTACCTATCTGGTTCAATAGTATTCTTCCCGATTATGATTTCGCATTTCCACATGTGTTGAGCTTGGCACTTGTAGGGGACGTCGTCATCCTGGAAATCCTCTCAGAAGTGGCTCATCTTATCAACCCTCGACACCACTTGTTTTCTTCCTGCTTGCCTCATGACTCGGAGAGGAACATAAGGATATATACCTCTCAACTCGATCAACACTAAGTGCGGTGCATCCCTGGACCTAATGATGAATTCGTCCGTCGGGAACCACTCGAACATCCATTGTACGTGTTCCTCAGTTAGAATGTCAAAGAATTCCACCCATTCCTTAGCAGTCTCCGGCAGAGAAAACCTGTCTGGAATATAGGTCATCCGCTTGGGGTGATGGAAAGAAATGTGGTCATTCCAAGCCCTTCACAAAAGTTCTTGGTGATACTGGCCCTTTTGAAGATGTTCTAAGAGCCATAGTTGCAACAACAGGTTGCAACCCTCAAAATTCTTAGATACTCCTTGACAACACTCCAAGGCTCGGTAAATATCAGCTAGGATCATAGGGACAATGATGAAGGCTTGCCCATCGATCCCCTCCATCAAGGCCTTGGTTACCATGGCTAACCTGGTGTGAATCTTCTCTCTTTTTGTCAGAAACACCATCAATCCCAGAAAGCATACAATGAATACAAATACCCTGCGGTGGATATGACCCGGAGATGTAATGGAAAACTCATCGTGATAAGTACGGTGTGATTTGCTGTGACCGTATCTTTCATATAAGTAATGTCACGACCCAAAATCCATTAAGGTCGTGATGGCGCCGGACACCACTGTCAGGAAAGCCAATCCTTAAATAGTAATCCAATTTTCCTGTTTTAGCAGTTTTGAAATTATTACCTTTCACTTTAAAACGTAACAACTAAATAAAATCCATTAGGTAAAAATAACAGTCCAATATTCCATTTTCATACAATACATCCCAAACACATCCCAGAACCCGGTGACACGAGCACACGAGCAATTTCTAAGATTTTATACAATTAAACAAAGCTTGTCCGAGATGCAAATTGGACAAGGACTTTTAAAATAAAGTACAAATACATATGAGGAAGACTCTGCCGGCTGTGGGTCGTCTCCGGATGGTGCAGCTCGTCTAAGTCTCCAAGTCAGCCATATTGTTATGAAGGTATCTGTGCAACAAAATGCATAGCAAGTGTAGCATGAGTACGAAAACAACGTGTACTCAGTAAGTATCTCGCCTAACCTCAGAGAGGTAGTGACAAGAGGTCGAATTAGACACTTACTAGGGGTCAATACAATATAACATGGTGAGGTACTAAGCATGAGTATCATAAACGATTAAATAATAATAGGGATAAGAAATATCAACTTATTTCACATTTTACACATCAATTCTTTTCATTTTTAACTGGCAATTCAAAACTCCTTAGGCCAATAAACATGTATGAATCACAGGAAATACACATCATTTATCATGCGCAAACAAAATGCTGAGGGTCGAACGGCACGGACCAACAATAAACTGTGCAATGCCGATGGTTGAACGGCTCGAACCATAGCTGCATCTATTTTCCCTGCTCGCGAATCGACCATGCGACGCGATCAACATAATAATAGTAAGGCTAACCTACTCGCGAATCATACATGCGACTCAGGTTCTCATAGGTACACGTATTCACATAATAATCCGCATTTTTATCAAGAAAACAACTTCTAGGGATAATGATAAAATTCTCTTTAGGTGAACATGAAGATAGTATTTAAATCATTTCTGGAAATTCATTTGCCAAATTTGATAAGGTTTTAAATATCACCGATTCATCCAGAACACAATTATGCAAGGAAGGACCCATTCTCTTCTCAAATGATTAACGAAAATAAGTTCTGACCTTTTTAAGTATTCTACTACTAACTCGATAAAATCACCAGGCTAATATCATTGGTAAAATCACAAGTACAACAGGTAAGGCATGCTAGTGGGTCCTAGAATACCCGGACATGGCATAACAGTAGCTATGCACGGACTCCCGTCACCTTGTGCGTACGTAGCCCCCACAAATAGTAACACATATTTAATTAGTTCACCTAGGGGGACAATTCCCCCTCACAAATTTAGAAAGGAGACTTACCTCGCTCCGAATCTTCATAACCGGCTTCCAAGCCCTCCGACGACTCCAATTGATGCACAATTCTCAAAACTATCCAAATAACGAGCAAATCAATGAAAATTCACTCTAATACTCGTAACAAATTCAAATTATATAATTTCCCAACTCCGCTCAATGAACTGACCAAGATTCCCTCGGGCCCACGTGCCCGGATTCTTAAATTTCTTGAAGATAAACTCTACCCGTAGCTTTACTAGTTCAAATATACAATTTACCCAAATATTCATGCTCAATTCGTTGCTAAAACCCAAATTACCAAATTTCTAGGTTTTCTTAAAATTTCCCAATTTTCCCATAATTTTCATGTTTAATTCCATGTATAAACCTTGTAATTAACTTAAAATGTGAAGAATTAACTTACCTTGTGATCCTTGACGACAATCCCCTCTTAAAGCTCCTCAAAATTTCCCACACCGAATGAAATATATGAGAGAAATGGCAAAACTCCGTTTTAAAATAGCACACTGCCCAGGAAAACCTTCTGTGCGATCACACACAATTAGCCGCGATCGCACAGGCCAAGTATGCAGCCCAGATTTTCTTCTTCGCGATCGCACAAGCATGCATGCGATCGCACAAGCCTTTTTCCAGCTCCCTCCAAATCCTTCTCCGCGATCGCAGCTTCAACCATGCATTCGCACATGCCAAAACCTGCAGCCTCATTTTCTCTTGTGCGGTTGCACTCCTCCTAGTGCGATCTCACAAGCCAAAAATTCCAGCCCTCAAATTCTTCTCTGCGATTGCACTACTAAGGCCGCGATCGCACTGAACCTCCAAAACACCAGAAAACCAGCAGCAACCAAACACTTGGAAATAACCCGGAACCACCCCGAAACACACCTGAGGCCCTCGGGACCCTATACAATCACACGACTCAGTCCCATAACCTCACACGGACTTGCTCGAGGTTTCAAATCACATCAAACAACGTCGAAATCATGAATCGCACCAAAATTCAACTTTATGAACTTTGAAATTTCAAACTTCCACCTCCGATGCCAAAACCTATCAAATCGCGTCTGATTGATCCCAAAGTTTGCACACAAGTCACATTCGACATTACAAACCTGCTCCAACTTACGGAATCGCATTCCGACCCTGATATCAAAATTTCCACTTCCAGTCGAATTTCTCAAAAACCTTCAAATTTCTATCTTTAGCCAAACGACTTCAAAATAACCTACGGACATCCGCATTCACTTCTGATCGCGCTCCGAACTCCAGAATCACCATACGAAGCTATTCCGAGACTCGGAATCCCAAACAGACATCAATATCACTGAAATGTGCTTCAAGCCAAACTTAGGAAGTTCCTTCGAAAATGCTAACTTCCACAATATACGCCGAAACGCTCCCGGGTTATCCAAAACCTTATCCGTACATACGCCCAAGTCCAAATTTATCATACAAACCTGCTGGAACCTTCAGATCCTGATTCCAAGTCCGTTTACTCCAAATCCCAGTCTTAGCTGATTCTTCCAACTTAAGGCTTCCGAAATGAGAATTTTCCTTTCAATTTAACTCCGAACTTCCCGAATTTCAACTCCGACCTTACGCATAAGTCATAATACCTGAAATGAAGCTGTTCATGACTTCCAACCGCTGAACGACGTGCTAGAGCTCAAAACGACGCGGTCGGGTCGTTACATTCTCCCCCACTTAAACAGACGTTCATCCTCGAACGTGCCAAGAACTTCTCTTGAGTCATCTGAAATCACTGTTTTAACACCCCGTGCACCTGCCCGTGCTACCACAACCCAGTTGAGCACATAAGCTTGATCAAATCTTAAGATATCCTCCTTTATCCATACAATAAGCTCCGAACTCAGTCCCAACACCGGAAATTCTCTGCCAGGTCTGTTTCTAATATATGAACACCGTATCAACTACCACACGAGGCACTAGAACACAACTGCGTACCTTTGCTAAATCAACACCATACACCGCATAATCCATCATCTGACCACATTGACGCTCCCTGAACCTTAATAGCTAGAATTCTACGAATTTGATGCTCTCAATGCACCTTATAAGATACATACATATATTCTGCTATACTGCTGACGATACCACCACAACGGAAAAGATGTGCAGAAATTCCTAACCAACTGCAGGGTTAACCAAACATTGAAATCCTTTCTCTTGACTTAGGTCATCATCTCATTACAAACCAAATACTGGTATTTTTTCTCTACCATACTTCACAAAATCCCATCGCACTAATCCCTGATCCAATAGTCTCGTGTCGCCCAGTATGAGCTGCCCAGATAACCAATCACCCCAGACATAACCAACAGTCTCACATGATGCCACAACGCGCCAATAGGCCACAATTCGAATATGATACATAGGAAATGACTCAGGAAGGGACTACTCAACTCACGTAACTAATGTGAATTTTCCCCAGAAAAATAGGAAGTAAAACACAAGAAAAATAATTATAGGAGGCTTACTAAACATCACACTATTGCAGCGTGCAACCCGATCCGAATAACATATTCGTGGTGGCGTGCCACCCGATCCCATCATAAGATTTACATAAGGAAATATACACGGATCTGAATTGCTCACTATTACAAATTACTGAATATCGGTCACAAGCACGCTAAGTGCATAATACCCTCCTGGGGAGAGTGATAGAGCCATATGCTACAAAACTCAAGAACAGCTCAGGTGCGATATATATTCGGAATCTCGAGAGCCATCCTTCTCACATAACCTCATCACCACACGGAATCTCAACACATAAGGAATTATCAAGCCGTTTCACAACTCACACGGAACAATCATAATATCACATGGATTCGACGAAGACGGAACAACATTTGATATTCCAACACCCCTTCTCTGCGGAGCGCTATACTGAAATGAACACATTTGACTCGCATGAAACCCACCATCTTGTTTAAATCCATTCGCTCACTTCAAGCCGATTCCGCTCGCACTGCACTAGGCTGATAGCCTTACCCGGGTGCATAATAACGCACTTCTTCTCATAATACGCAAGAACAACTATCATAGTCGGGACAACCACCCCGAAATTCTGCAATAAAGTTGTACTGAACACCTTCCAAGCATAAATTCTCAAACAAGCAATATTACATTTCTTCATACTTAGTCTGAATCTTCGATCCATTAAGTGACTACATGTCACACTTATACAATCTACCCGTGGTCGCGCTCCCACGACCTTCCACAAGGTAACAAGTCTGCACCTTCATACCACCGACCACACTAATGCTGCAAAACACATCAAGAACTCATGACCAGGGTACAAAACCTCTTTCACCGAATATCGATCTCAGGTGATACTAAAGATAACACCAGCTTACTCTGAACTTTAAAATCACTTCTTCTTTCTCATCCGAGCTCGAGACATCTTTGATAACACCGAACCACATTCCCGATTCTTACTTCCAGCTCCACACTGACTACTGCACCTAACATGCCAATATGGAATAGCGCAAGAATTCCATCATGACTCCTGAATCACTAATAGGGTGAACACTTCACCATATAGAAACCTTTTACTTACCTCAATTCATGTGAACCATAACAACACACAAGTGAATTCTCACAATCACAACACATGCAAATCCTTAAGTAGTGGTCTGAACCACCATAAAACTTCCGGGATCCGCCTACACCTGACATGCCATAGCACTTGAATGCTTCCAAATGAAATCTATTACGATGGCCGACAAGCTCCTCACACATCTGCACAACCATACACATACTTAATCACACCGAAGAAACTGATCACTGCCGTACATGTGCCATTTCAACCATGGCTAACCAATCTATCTTCTTTTAATCCTCTTTAATTGCCTCATAGATAATAGTAACTTCCTTCAACTCATAGAAAACTCAACCCTCACTCATCTCGAGTGACATTGATTCACGAGACCATGCTGCCTAAATTCCGTAACCCGTCTCATACCCTCTTGGTAATCTTTCTACAACCCGGAGTTTATTTATCTCACTCCTCTAGTACTAGCCTGCACACTGAAAACAACATAGAACACTCCAGCCATTTCCCTTTCTCCGAAATTACGCTGCAAAAGCTCAATTCTTAATCATACTGCTGCCTTTAACCCTTAAATACCGCATTTCTTAACCTTCGAATTTACTAGGACCTCTGCTGAGAGTCACCCACTCTGACTGGCTCCGAACACAATCAACCCCAAGGCTCTTCTAGCACATGAACATCCTCTCACTGAAGTACGTGACTGAGTCACTATCCTTACTACTTGCCTATGCCTTAAGCATAAATCCTGAATCTTACAAAGCCTAACCCTGGTCCAACAGGGCCAACTTTTGCGCACATTCATCAAATCTCACGCACAATCACATTTTTTCTCCTTTCCCTTAACTATAATAACTTGATAATACGCCGACAATCTGCAACCCCACGAGGACACAATCCTACAACCCAACTGCAGGTGGTGGGACTCCCCCACTTAGCCCGAAGCTACTCTTGCACCACTCTAGACCTTGCTGAGATCCTTTCTCCTTTGTTAACATGATCTTGCTCAACCGATCCGTCCAATTCGTCCGAATTCTGCTGTTAGCATTCCCTAAATACTCAAATTCTTTAGCACCATTCACACATTCTGCCTCCTACCGAATAGCCACTAGGATCCCTCGTAGAAACTTGCCAATCACACAACCGCTAACCTACTCACGGGAGATAACCCACCTGTGGAAATCACCATCTGACACCTTCCAACAACGCTGCGCTGCACACCCTCTACATCATCAATATCCCATCCTAAGCCTGTCCTCATTCACCAACGTTGCCCGTCCGTCCGCTCCTCATGGACATCTACTAAATGCGCTCCAACATCTTTAAATTCGCCGCTACATGCATCATTCTTCACCCCTAACAACTCCTCCCTGTTGTATCCAACCTTCCGCCGAATAGCCAACATTTCTATTTAAGCTCGTGAACCTAATCACCGTCCACTGAAATTCTCAAATCATTCGAAACTTTTCCTAAAGATAGGTAGCTGTCTTACCACTGAACTCATATGCTACACTGCCACTCTCCCGCTTTAGTTAAACTCATTCCTTTAAGAAACTACCCAACTTCCGTCCCTTATGCCTGGCATTTTGAGATTTAGCCGCCACCTGAAACTTCTCACATGTCTTCCTTCATTGCATGTTTTTTAATTGCGACCTCAATTCAATATCATTCCTTGCAACACCTAAGCAAGCAGATCACCATAACTTTGACTCCCAGAAGATCATCTTTCTCGAGCTACCTTCATTAGAAATGGCTATTCAATTCTGAACCACCACACACCACGATCTTTGATAACCGTTTCTTCAATACTACTTCACAACACTTTGACCCAAGGCAACTGAAGAACTATAATACCGGCGAGCTTAACACGTTCTATTCGATCAAAATAGCGATACCACATCACAAATGAAAAGTCCACCTCGCTTGATAACACCAAGTCTTATTATTTTATCCCCCAGACTTGAACATTCATAGTCCGATTTGCCTTCCTCCGCCAGAACTGAAATACTGAAATCTCGAAATTATGCTCTGAGAAGACCTCCCTTCAAGTCATTCATTACCCCGACATATGGGCAAACATTCTACCATCATATCAACACCGCGCGATAACCAATTATAAGCATCATGACAATCTGAGCATAGCCCCCAAGCTCTCAGGAACACAGCTACTGAACTGAAACAACAAAATATCCTTCTACAGGGCGACAACAACAACCTAATCAACTTTGTACGGAAAACATCACGCACCATATCTGTAGCACTATTACAATTCCTCAAACTCACGATTTATAAAAAGCGCTTCCCGACGTATAAGATTGAATAGGAAGAATCATAGGCATAAGCCTTAAAAGAATCAAATCGCACGATGAGGAATCAAGAAGGGAAGTACTCCTAACAGCCCTGTAGCCTCTCGAAGATAAGTACAGACGTCTCTGTACCGATCCGCAAGACTCTACTAGACTTGCTCATGACTCATGAGACCTAAGGGAACCTAGCGCTCTGATACCATGTTGTCACGACCCAAAATTCATTAAGGTCGTGATGGCGCCGGACAACACAGTCAGGCAAGCCAATCCTTAAATAGCTAAGCCAATTTTCCTGTTTTAGCATTTTTTAAATTATTACCTTTCACTTTAACACGTAACAACTTAATAAAATCCATTAGGTAAAAATAACAGTCCAATATTCCGTTTTAATACAATACATCCCAAACACATCCCAAAACCGGTGACATAAGTACATGAGCTATTTCTAAGAATTTATACAATTAAACAAAGCTTGTCCGAGATGCAAATTGGACAAGGACTTTTAAAATAAAGTACAAATACATATGAGGAAGACTCTGCCGGTTACGGGTCGTCTTCGGATGGTGCAACTCATCTAAGTCTCCAAGTCAGCCATATTGCTATGAAGGTACATGTGCAACAAAATGCACAACAAGTGTAGCATGAGTACGAAAACAACGTGTACTCAGTAAGTATCCCGCCTAACCTCAGAGAGGTAGTGACAAGAGATCGAATTAGACACTTGCTAGGGGTCAATACAATATAACATTGTGAGGTACTAAGCATGAGTATTATAAACAATTAAATAATAATCAGGGATAAGAAATATCAACTTATTTCACATTTTACACATCAATTCTTTTCATTTTTAACTGGCAATTCAAAACTCCTTAGGCCAATAAACATGTATGAATCACAGGAAATACACATCATTTATCATGCGCAAACAAAATGCCGAGGGTCGAACGACGCGGACCAACAATAATAAACTGTGCAATGCCAATGGTTGAACGGCTCGAACCATAGATACTCTATTTTTCCCGCTCGTGAAACGATCATAAGACGCGGTCAAGATAATAATAGTAAGGCTAACCTGCTCGCGAATCATACCTGCGACTCAGGTGCTCATAGGTACACGTATTCACATAATAATCCGTATTTTTATCAAGAAAACAACTTCTCAAGAAAATGATAAAATTCTCGTTAGGTGAACATGAAGATAGTATTTAAATCATTTCTAGAAATTCATTTGCCAAGTTTGATAAGGTTTTAAATATCACTAATTCATCCGGAACCCAAATATGCAAGGAAGGACCCATTCTCTTCTCAAATGATTAGGGAAAATAAGTTCTGCCCTTTTAAAGTATTCTATTACTAACTCGATAATATCACCGGGCTAATATCATTGGTAAAATCACAAGTACAACAGGTAAGGCATGCTAGTGGGTCCTAGACTACCCGGACATGGTATAATAGTAGCTACGCACGGACTCCCGTCACCTCGTGCGTACGTAGCCCCCACAAATAGTAACAAATTTTTAATTAGTTCACCTAGGGGGAAAATTCCCCCTCACAAAGTTAGAAAGGAGACTTACCTCGCTCCGAAACTTTATAACCGGCTTGCAAGCCCTCCCGACGACTCCAATTGATGCACAACGCTCAAAACTATCCAAATAACGGGCAAAGCAATGAAAATTCACTCTAATACTCGTAACAAATTTAAATTATATAATTTCTCAACTCCACTTAATGAATTGACCAAGATTCCCTCGGGTCCACGTGCCCGGATTTGGAAATTTCTTGAAGATAAAGTCTACCCGTAACTTTACTAGTTCAAGTATACAATTTACCCAAATATTCATGCTCAATTCGTGGATAAAACCCAAATTACCAAATTTTTAGGTTTTCTCCAAATTTCCCAGTTTTCTCCAAATTTCCCAGTTTTCCCACTATTTTCATGTTTAATTCCATGTATAAACCTTGTAATTAACTTAAAATGTGAAGAATTAACTTACCTTGTGATCCTTGACGACAATCCCCTCTTGAAGCTCCTCAAAATTGCCCACACCAAATGAAATATATGAGAGAAATGGCAAAAATTCGTTTTTAAATAGCACACTGCCCAGGAAAACCTTCTGTGCGATCACACACAATTATCCGCGATCGCACATGCCAAGTATGCTGCCCAGATTTTCTTCTCCGCGATCGCACAAGCATGTTTGCGATCGCACAGGCCTTTTTCCAGCTCCCTCATTCTTCTACGCGATCGCAGCTTCAACCATGCGTTCACACAGGCCAAAACCTGCAGCCCCAAATTTTCTTCGGTGCGGTTGCACTCCTCCTTGTGCGATCTCACAAGCCAAAAATTCCAGCCCTCAAATTCTTCTCTACGATCGCACTACTAAGGCCGTGATCGCACTGAACCTCCAAAACACCAGAAAAATAGCAGCAACCAAACACTTGGAAATAACTCGGAACCACCCCGAAACAGACCCGAGGCCCTCGGGACCCCGTCCAATCACACGACTCAGTCCCATAACCTCACACGGACTTGCTCGAGGTTTCAAATCATATCAAACAACGTCTAAATTATGAATCGCACCAAAATTCAACTTTATGAACTTTGAAATTTTAAACTTCCACCTCCGATGCTGAAACCTATCAAATCGCGTCCGATTGACCCCAAATTTTGCACACAAGTCACATTTGACATTACAGACCTGTTCCAACTTCCAGAATCGCATTCCGACCCCGATTTCTAAATTTCCACTTCCGGTCGGATTTCTCAAAAACCATCAAATTTCTATCTTTAGCCAAACGACTTCAAAATAACCTACGGACATCCGCATTCACTTCTGATCGCGCTCCCAACTCTTGAATCAACATACGAAGCTATTCCCGGACTCAGAATACCAAAAAAACATCTTTATCACTGAATTGCACTTCAAGCCAAACTTAGGGAATTCCTTCAAAAATGTTAACTTCCACAATATACGACGAAACGCTCCCGGGTTAGACAAAACCCGATCCGGACATACGCCCAAGTCCGAAATCATCATACAAACATGTTGGAACCTTCATATCCTGATTCTGAGGCCGTTTACTCCAAATCCCAATCTTAGCCGATTCTTCCAACCTAAGGCTTCCGAAATGAGAATTTTCCTTTCAATTTAACTCCGAACTTCCCGAATTTCAACTCCGACCTTACGCACAAGTCATAATACCTGAAATGAAGCTGTTCATGACTTCCAACCGCTGAACGACGCGCTAGAGCTCAAAATGACCGGTCGGGTCGTTACAATTACTCGAAGGGTATGTATGATTGTTTCAAACACTCCAACTCAGTGTTCTTCTTCAACCCCATCATTTTCAGAAAACCCTTGCCCGTGAGGTTCTCAGGTACCAACAACCCAGGGGTTTCCCAAACCAGTCCAGCTAGTCCACCTATCTCTTCTAACAACGGTTTCATCTCAATATTCTCAAAGCGAAATACGACTCTTTCACTATCCCAAAATAAAGTAGCAGCCTCAATCAACATGTTGTTTGACTGGATATCCAAGAGAGACGGTAAATTTCCCATATACTTATTTACGTGTTTCTTTTCACTGGAGGGAAGGTCTTCCCACCAGTTCAGGAGAATTGGAGAGATATTGCTGACCATACCGAATCTGGGGACCTCGTGCCTCATTTTCTGCAAGACAAAATGGTTAGGCCCTTACCCCCACTAGGCTTGTCTATTTATACACTTATGATTAGCATACATGCATTTGGTTCTCCAAATAAATGCACAGAACGTGATTGCGTGCGTTGGTATTATGAAAAACCCGATGGACTTTTTGGATAAGGCCGTCTTAAAGGTTATTGTGCGGACGACACATTAACCCGGCTAGGTTTGACCATGATACATGCATAATATAACAAGAATACAGTTTCCTATGGGGGTCTAGACTAGTACCCTTGAGTGGACAACTCAAGGGGGAAGGCATGGAACCATTGACTGCACCGTTGATCGAATGGTTTTACCGCAAATAAGCCTTTCCGAATTTAGGGGTGATATAAATAGGAAGAGCGCAATCAATCATCAAGCGTTGCTATAGGATTTGTACATGCACGAGTAGAATATGATGTTGAGCATGATTATGCAGCAATAAATAAGAAATAGAGAGCATGTTGTCATGTATTTACACGTTATGAAAGCGGTAAATACAACAATTATAATTTAAAGCAGTTACAAAGGAAAACAAAGAAACATGTCAGTTTTGTTTTGAAGAAATAAGTACTTGAAAAGAAATAGTTAATTGCACATAAGGGGAAAGGGAAAGGGTGCAAGTATTAACAAAGTAAGACACATATTCACAAAGTGGTTTGAAATAGTAAAAGCCTCATATCCCCAGCAGAGTCGACATGCTATCGCGCCCCCTTTTTCCTCTCCTTCCGAATCGGTCAGGGTTTTTGATATTATTAGGACAACTCATTTCTTTTTGGGATAAGGGATGTAAAGGATTTGAAGAGTCGCCACCTAACAAATTAAGGTGCGTTAGGGCACCTATTAAGGGTCAACTTATGACACTAATTGTATAACTAGAGATTGGGTAAGGTCTTGAAATTACTTTAAGGGGAAGGTGTTAGGCACCCTTCAAAGTCCACGACTGTGGTTCCCAGCCAAACGGACTTTGTGAATTAATCAAGTAACAAATAGGCAGTCTAAGCACACACATGTAAACAAATAAAGGTTTAAAAGATTTGCAGTCTAAGCACACATATGTGATAAAGGGCAAGGGAAGTCCTAAGTTGTTTATCCTATAGGATCACATTTGTACAATGCCTGTTAATCACTCATCAATGAGGGGATACACGTGGCATTAGCGCACAGGTCATCATATCCTTGTCTACCCGTTATCCCACCCCTTAGCCGTTATTAAGCGAGTTCCATTTAATGAGCTCTAAGCGTGCTGTTACTCGTCTCTTTCTTGTGATCCTGAAGGGATTTAGGACCCCTAGATATGGGCAGTTCTAGACAAAACCCCTAAGGTTTTAAAATAGGAAAATACTAGGCGATAAGAAAGAACAAATAGGACTTTGCAAATAAGTGAAGGAAGCAGTTAAAATCTCAAATTTACCTCCACAGATAATGCAGATAAACAGCACGTCTCAAACACAAACAAGAGCATCTTTTTTATTAGAGAAAAGATCGAAACAAGATATATAAGTAAATGTCAATGCATAGAAATATGCAACTTCGTTTATAACAAGCTCAACGTCAGGGTCCTAATCAGTTTGCCTACTGATTTTAAACCTGTGAGTCTTTAAGCAGTAAACACAATCAAAACAGTTTTCCCAATTTCATAAAGGTTAATTACCTAAGGCTTGCCTAGGCCTGGGATTGTGCATAAACGTTATGAGTTGTTTAAATAGTTTGTGAGTACTTAACCTACAACATGCTGCTCTAGGTGATGTGAATATGAGAGCGAAAGGATTGGTACCATTTTTGATTAAAAGCAAACATGACAATTATACGTGGGACCATTTTATACCTTTTTCATGGATCAGTTAGTTAAACTAGGTGTCTGCAAACAAAATCCTAGAGCATGGTTTCTAATATGCACATACAAATGGCAGAATTGTTAAGACATAATTTCTAAATGCACAGAATTCCTAAGGAATGATTTCTAAAAGCACACAAGAGTTACAAAATTATTGAAACATGATTTCTGAATGCATATAAGAGTAACAACTTTTATGTTAATGTTTTTATTATCCTAGGAGAAAGATCTCTAAGTGATAGTCTGATTCAACGCAAACACAAATTAGTGACGTATGAGATGCTGAGGCATAAGATATAAGAACTAGGAACATGATATCTAGTGCGTGTTTGGCATGATCTGGATAAACATATTAGTCCTAAATCATGGGTTCTAATGCAGATATAGAGAATGTAAAGCCTAAGACATGCTTTCTACCCAAAGACATTAATAATACTATACAACTACCCTCCCTATTTCACTAGCCATGCCCAATATATGTTTACAATAATTATTACAAACCAATAGCTAAATAAATTACATAATAAAACAAAAGAAGTTAACTATAGGGAGCCTGAAGCAGGCCCAAATGTATCGCGAGGATACTAAGCCTCCATAACCTCAAATGCCAAGAGTTTCATAACCAATCTCATGTCCGGGTGTGTCAGAGTTACCTAAGGACCTCAAGGATCTCAGGAAGTGCTCACACCCAGATTTTCATAACAAGAACTGAGTAAGTGCAGCGTGGAAGGGCCAGCCCCTGTGTGTCAGAGTTCAGAAGGATCTCACAGGGATACCAAGGAAGTCGCACACTGGAGGGGCATAACCTAGGGACTTAAGAGTAGAGTGAGAGTGCTTGACATAGTTTTGAAAATGTTTTGATAGGAAAACAATATTGAAAAGGATTCAGTTGAGTGAAGAGGTCTTATAAAAATAAGAGTTGATTAGTAGTAAAATAGATTGAGCAAGAACAGTGTAAACACTTGATGAATCAAACAAAGAGCAGAGTAACTCAAAGCAAACAGATTTCTCATCACTTAACAACATGATTCACACAAGGGCAATTGGGATTTGGGGACATATACAACACACGTAGTGAACATATAACAAACAGGAGCACATAAGTTTTTGAGGAGTTTTTATGGGACTAAGGAGTAGCTAATGATACAAACACAGTATATGTATAAGAATTTCAGAACAAACGGTTGAGATTATAGTGGTACTAAACAGAATCAAGCATAGGATCAGCACTACTTAGATGGACAAATTACTTTGCAAAACGGGTTCATACCAGAAACTGGGCTAGTCAAATAGACAATCATTCAAACATAAATAGAGTGGATTCAATTTGCGACATGCTACAAAGGGAATAGACAGGTTCATAACATGCTGATCATAAGTGGAATTAGGACATGACTAATATGCTAAAATAAACAATGGTGTAAACAGGTTAATTACATATTGAAAAGCCAAACAATAGACAGAAATTGACTAGTAAATAGTAAACTGAAGCAGTAGAAGAACACATAGAGTTTGGGACTTGGATTTAAATCAGTACATACCAGTTAAGTAGAGTAAACACAGAGTATCGAGCAATGTAGTGCAATAACTTGCCTTGGCTTGCAGCCGACTAGTTCAATTGAAGTAGCAAGTAACAAGAAAATAGTAGAAAACTTTTAAGTGTAAGAGAGAGCTTTTGAACCAGTGTTTTCATCTCTAATGAGAGTAGAAGAGTGCATATATATAGCAGTTGAAAGATAGTTAAATAAGGCAATAATCAATTGTTCAGTAATTGTAGAACTACAAAATCAGTTAAGAGTAAAGTCAGCCAAGTCTTCCCTTAATTAAGGGAGTAATTTACCAACGGTAGAGAGCAAGTAACAATTAATGAAAGAATTCAAACAATATAGGTACATAATAGGTAATTAGGGATAGATACACAACAGTCTAATTAAGGAAATAGCAGTAAGAATCAGTAAATAATACGGCTAATCACATAATAAGGTAAGAAATACTTTAAAGGTTGTGAAAATAGGAAAAAATAGCCAGAAATTAGTATAGGAGTATCAACACAGTAAATCAAGGATTCAAGAATCGAAAAAATAGTACCGATTTCAATGAATAAACAAAATAAACAGTGTATAAACAGAAGGAATCATGTCTGAAGCCCTAATAGGGCACAATGGGGTAAAAATCACAAAAACTCTAATTAAACGAAGTAGCATTCATGAGAATCAAGCACACAACAAAAATAGAATGAACAACAACAAGGGCGAACTCAAAATCCAAACCTAAAGCTAAAAATTAGGGGTTTTCCACATAACTAGTTAGGGTTAAGAGAGAACCTAACAAAAATCGTTTAAACACATGAGAAATCAGAGAATATAACTTAAAAGGGACCAGAAAGTGTTTTGAAGCAAAGTTTCAAAAACCCTAGTTAGGAGAAGAGATTAGGGTTTTGAGAAAATAGCCTAGAGATTGAGAAACCGGGTTAGAAACAATATGTTTAACAAGAAAATAGGACGATCTTAATCAAATCGAGCCATGGTTCCCTGAGGATGGTGAGGACACGCCATGGGGTGAGCGGACCGACCAGTGGTCCCCTGAGGACCTCAAATACATCAGGAATCTTGGTCATAGATGAGCTGTTAAGGCTGAGGGAGTGGTGGTGAGCCACCATAGTTGACGGTGAGCAAGCAACGACGAGGGGAGACTAGGGTTAGGGCAGGGGAAGTTTGGAAGAGAAGGAGAGTATGGCGACGTGTGTTAGAGGAGGAATGAGAGAATTGGGGGGGGGGGGTCATTAGGTTAAATTAGGTAAGGATCAACCTGGACCGTTGATAAAAAATGATCAACGGCCAAGATTTGGGCGGAATTGGGTTGGGTAGGATTAGGATATGGGCCTGGGGTCTTGGTCTAATTTAATTAGGTGTTTTTGGGCTGGCTATAATAGGTTATAATTGAAATAAAATGGGGCAATTTGTTAAATACCAAGGTAATTTGATTATAATAATTTTATAAAATAATTACTTATTATAAAAGTGAATTTCATGCATAGAAATATTTCAAAAATGATTATTTGGTATTCCAAAATACAAAAGAATAATTTCTGGTAAAAAATTGTACAAAATTATATGCACGGGCTATAATTGCAAAGTTATTGCAATTATAGCCAAAAAGTACCAATTTGGCTATTTATGGAATAATTTGGTCTTGATAGGACCATAAATAATAAATAAAAATCAAGAAGTGCCTTTGAAATCATGTGATGCAATTTTGTAATTATTTATTAGAAATAAAATACCGAACAAATTTATAAAAATGTAGAAAAATTATGAAAAAATACCAGTTGATATTAATGCATGTTTTTGAAGGTATATATGCAATTTGAAAAATATTTTGGAAAAACTTGGGTATCAACACGGACCCTGTCCAAACATACCAACCAATAAAATAATATGAACGAACCTACTCGAGGCTGAAAATCACATCGAACAATTTCAAAACTACGAATCGCACCTCAATTCAAGCCCAATGAACTTATGAATGTTTCCAAATTCAATACATGCATTGAACAAGCCTAAACAACTCCGAATGACCTCAAAATTTGCATGCAAGTGCCAAAATGACACGATGGATCTATAAAAGCTCCCGAAATCACAATCTGAGCCTGATATGAATAAAGTCAACCCTCGGTTAAACCTATCAACTTTTCAAACCTACAACTTTCCAACTTTTACCGATTCAAGCTAAAACAACCTACAAAACTCCAAATTCACATCCAGACATATGCCTAAGTCAAAAATCATTATACGAAGCTATTGGAGCCATCAAAACACCATTTCGAAGCCGTCTACACAAAAGTCAAACTCCAATCAGCTCTTACAACTAAGCCTTTAAGGAAAGGACTAAGTGTCCCAAATGACGACAAACCTCTCCTGAAATCACATCAATCAACATCGCAAATCGCATAACCATAAATACACACATGCAAAGCATCAAATAGGATAATCGAGGCTAAGATATTCAAAACGAGTGGCCGAGTCAGTACATTTAAGAATTGTGTAAAATTGAGATTTCGACCTCAAATTGAGATCGAATTTTGAAACAAATCACATATCCGAGCTCAGGAGAATGGGTAATTGTGTTTTGGTTTGAATCTAGGATTTCAACCAAGCGGTCTCGGGGTTAACTTTTGTTGGATTTTTAAAAAATGATCAAAATTAAACCTTTTTCATTCGTGGGTAGTTTCTACAACTTATTTTGGATTCTTTGATTGATAATTGGCTAGATTCGGTTGGTTTGAAGGCTTATTCAAAAGAAAATTGGTGGTTGATGAGGTAAGTGTCATGTTTAACCTTGACTTAAAGAAATTATGACTTGATTGGTCTATTTGCTACTTGATTTATGTGTCGGGGATGACGTATATGCAAGGCGACGAGTGTATATATGTTGTCATGGGTTAAGCATGCAGGATGGACTTTTAATTGTGTATTTAAACTTCCTCATGCCTTCTTTTACTCAGTGCTACTATTTGTATCATGCTCTCATTGTTTCTTGTTCTTATTTGTTAAATCCATTCTTCCTTGTTTTTTGCTCTATTTTGCTATATGTCCGTGTACCTATGCCTTAAGTGTTCATCCATTTTTACTTGTTCTAAGCCTTTAATTGTCTATTTGCCTTTACTTGCTTCTATTTTTCCCAGTCTCTTATATTGGTTTGCAGATTTATTTACTTGCTTGGATTCCTTTCCCTTATGTCGAGAGTTACGCCGTCGTTGTTTGTAGTATCGACATAGGTTTTTGGGATCGGGTTGCGTGCTGCAATGGTTATATATGTTATTGTTTGGGATCGGGTTACACACCGCAACGGGTGCTGATATTGTTATTTGGGATTGGGTTGCACGCCGCAACTGATATTGAGATATTGATGTAAAATGTGTGGATCGGGCTACGCATCGCAATGGAGAAGACATACTATGATTGTTTTTAAATGTTTTTTCCATATCGGGGTTTTTGTAGAAATTGAGAATAAATGATATTATGGGGATCTATATTATGTATTTATTATTCCGAATTTTCTGTCTACCATTGTTTCCTCTATTTATGTTATTGCTTTTACTTATACTCGTACATGTTTATAGTGAGTGCCTTGTTATAGCATCATCACTACTTCGTCGAGGTTAGGCTCGACACTTACATAGTACATGGGGTCTATTATACTCATACTACACTCTATACTTCTTGTGCAGATACTGGTGTTGGTCCAAGCAACATTTAGTGGGGCGCGCTCGGACTGATATTCATTTGGAGACTTGAGGTAGAGCTGCACACTGTTTTCAAACCCTGAAGTCCCCTTCTTATCATTGTACTGTTATTTCATTCAGATAGTTGTATTTTCATTTCAGACCCTGGATGTAGTATTTTGTTTAGTAGCTCAGGCACTTGAGACACCATATTTTGGGATTAAACAAGATACCGTTTTTGGATTTTAGGATATATTTTGAGTTTTACAGCTTTACCTTATTATTAAATTTGAATTCTTAATTGTTAAAGTGAATACCGTGTGGATAAAATTGGCTTGCTTAGCAAGTGGATGTTAAGCGCCATCATGACCCCGTGGTTGGAATTTCGGGTCGTGTCAGTTATATGCCATGTTGGTATCATATGGTAGTCGGAACATTTTTTGGTTTCTTTAGTTGCATTTTTAAGTGAATTATATTATGAAATTATTTATAAGAACATGGTTTGTAGTGTTGGGGTTTTCTTCTACCTATGGACATAGATTATGTGTATTACGTAATAGTTCTTATAATTATAGGCAGTTGTTGGAACGACCACACACAACTATGTACCATGTTAGTATAGCTATATAGTATATTGATATCATTTGCTAGTTAGATCGTTTTTTGGCCGTATTAGCTACATTTAATTGGAACACTATTTGATTTTCCTTTAATAATTGTAGTATAGTACAATATCATGAAATACTTTATTATATTAATATGTGGTACACTAATTTTTGATTTTTCTCTTTATGCATGTGTGTTATGTAAAAGTAATATAGTCATAAATAGTTGCCAAAAATTAACCAATAGAACTGTATACCCTATTGGTATAGTTATATGACATATTGGCATCATATGGTAGTTGGAATATTTTTTTGGTTGTTTTAGCTGCATTTTTAGGTGAATTCTATCCTGAAATTATTCATATGAACATGGTTTGCAGTGTTGGGATTTTCTTGTGCCGATGGACATAGATTACAAACCATAGATAGATTGGGATACCGACTACAACATCATTCATGAGTTGAGAGAGAACATGCTTTGAATATTTTTTGGATCTGCCACCAGTTATTGTGCAGATTCGAGTTATGCACCATTTACTTACTAAGGAACTGTTGATACCCAATTTTTTCTCAGATTATTTGCAAACTTGCATATAAGCTTTCTAAATTACTCTTTGTAATAATGAGTATTTTCTCCTATTTTTTCCTTATTTTATTAAATTATTTTCCTGTTTATTTTAATGTTTCATATTTAAATAATTCATAAATTATGCTATAAATAATGCCAAAATATTTTCCAGCTCAGTATGTTATTTATAATCATTTTTTCATCCATTAAAATTCAATTATTTTACAAATTAGCCAATTGTCTATCATTTAATTTCAATTACAACAATTTTACAATTATAGCCCAATTGGACATTTTGTATTATTTTAATTCGAAATTTATGCACTTACACCTAAAATTAGTTAATTACTGTGATTTTACCTATTTTTACTCAATTGCGCGTTTATACGATTATTAGCTATTTTTAACTAATTAATTATCTACTTTTATGGGTATTTAACATATAACCACATCTATTTTAATTTTAGCCACATTTCAACCCAATCTTCAAACCCAATTTACCCAAACCCATAACCCAAATTCGATCCAGCCCAATCCAAAATTTAACACGGGACAACCCCTAATTAAATTTGAGCCGTTGATTAAATGAGATCAACGGCCCAGATTGTTCTTTCCTTAATTAACTCAAACGACCCCCCATCCAACCCCTCATTCTTTCGAGACCACTCATCTCTCTCTCTAGTCTCTTCTAGAGACTTCCGTCTCTTACACTCCAATGAACTCTTCGTCTTCTCCGGCCATCCCGCTTTGCCGGAGACCTTGAAGCCCTCATCCTCTTGCCTCTCATGGCTCTCCTATGCCGGTGATGTCGTCCTTAAGGCCCTTGAAGGGCGAGAACCCGTATGCTTACGCCCATGGTGTCCCTGTTCACCCCAAGCATCCAAAGCATGATTCTGAGAGAGGTTGTGACCTCTAAGGCTCAAGCCATGGCTGTTCGAGGTTCTTTTTCGTCCTCTCAGAGGTTTTCTGTGAAACCCTAACATGTGACACTTCTTATTTTCTTAGATCTACACTAGATTCAGGTTTATTACTAGTATTATTACACTTTTTCTCAAAGGTTTTCCGTTTTTAAACAAGTTTTACTTGGGATTTCTAAAGTTTTTCTTCAAACGATTTTCTCAAAGTTCTAGTGACTTTTTCGCATGCTTAAGTGTTTACCACTTTAAATCATGGCTTGTTATGTTAAAACATTAGTTTTTAACACTGCTTTAAATCCTTAGTATGCCTGCTTTTTGATTAGTACGTGTGTCACGACCCGAAATCCCACCCTTCAAGGCGTGACTGAGTCTAACATTGAACCCGCTAGACAAGCCAACGTGTACAATTAATCTAACATGGAGATACCATCTTAACAGAAATAACAAAACAACTTACAGTTTTTAACAGCAGAAATGGAATAATAATTAAAAAATGCTACGTGAAATAGTAAATACAGAACGTCGCATAAGCCCCAAAAACCGGGATGTCACAACTCACGAACTCTCTATAGAGTGCTAAATACAAGTCTGAAAGGAAAATACATCATTGTCTTTGAAACTAGCGGAAAATGTAAGACAATAAGAGATCCAAAGGTAGAAGAGACACCAAGGCCCACAAACGCCGACGGGTATACCTTGAAGCTCAGGATGGACTGAGGGTGACTCCCTCAACGCTGTCCACGGGGTCCGGGTGCGGGATCTGCACAACATTAAGAAGTACAGTGTAGCATCAGTACAACCGACCCCATGTACTGAGTAAGTGTCGAGCCTAACCTCGGCCTAAGTAGTGACGAGGCTAGACATAGCAACAAAGTTAACTTGTCCTATTCTACAACCCAAAGCATGGAAAAACAAGGCAAGAGATAAACAAACAAGTATGGGGTTACGGGAGCAGTTAAAGAGGAACAGATGAGATAGAGCAGTTAAATGAGCATGAAGAGCAGACAAGAAAAGGCAATTTAACAAATGAATGATCAGGAAACCAGTGTAAATGCCAGAAATGTAAATAATGGCATGGTATCACCCTTCGTGCTTTTACTCTATTCCTCACAATGCGATGTACGATATGAAATAATCATGAAACATGGAATGGCATCACCCTTCGTGCTTTTACTCTCTTCCTCACTATGCGATGTATTATGTATGTCAATGTAATCAATGTAAATCATGGCACGACATCACCCTTCGTGCTTTTACTCTCTTCCTCACTATGCGATGTATTATGTATGTAAATGTAATCAATGTAAATCATGGCACGACATCACCCTTCTTGCTTTTACTCTCTTCCTCACTATGCAAATTATGATGTAGTCAATGTAAATCATGGCACGACATCACCCTTCGTGGTTTTACTCTCTTCCTCACTATGCAAATTATGATGTAGTCAATGTAAATCATGGCATGACATCACCCTTCGTGCTTTTACTCTCTTCCTCACTATGCAAATTATTATGTAATCAATGTAAATCATGGCACGACATCACCCTTCGTGCTTTTACACTCTTCCTCACCATGAAAATTATGATGTAATCAATGTAAATCATGGCACAACATCACCCTTCGTGCTTTGCACTCTTCCTCACCAAAGCAATGACAATATAAATGGAAAGGAATGAAGCATTGTGTAAATACAACTCAAAATCACCCGGCAAGGGGAAAGTATCAATCAATATCATAACAATTGCTCGGCAAGGGTCTCAGCTATAGCCAATCATCTCAAATTATCCTTTACAATTGGGTTCTCTATCGAACCAATACGTCATGAGTTCACCACCCAGAGATTTCACAATAATCAACTTCCAAGTAGAGATAGATTCATATTATGATGAACATGGAAGTAATAATAAGATTTTCATCAAAAATAGACTTACGAGTATGCTTGACACTCAATGCATAGGTACTCGTCACCTCACATATGCATTGAACATGATAAAAACTTAACACATACCACACAATACCTATTCCCTCACCAAAGTTAGGCAAGACACTTACCTCGGGTCCAAAATATAGCAATCAACCCTCTAACACCGCCTTTCCTTTAGAATTCCACTCTGGAATGGTATTATCTAGACATAATTAACTCAAGTATATCAATAACGACTCAATAAATCAATTCCATAGCCTAATTACCCATTTCCAAGCATTTTTCCAAAAATAACAAAACTTGACCTTGGGCCCGCTTAGTCTAAACACGAGGCTCGGACCAAAACCCGATTACCCATACCCCCACGAGTTAGAATATATAATATTTTTTGAAATCCAACCTCAAATTGAGGTTGAATTACCCAAATTTCCCAAAAACCTAACTCTACCCAAAACCCCTAATTTCTACTTTGATTTTAGGATTTTAGGCCTAGATTCTAGTGATTAGGGAAGATAAATGGAAGAGATTGGTGTTAGGAACACTTACCCAAGTGGTTATGGAGGGAAACTAGCTTGGAGGTCGTCAATGGGGCTTTGGAGAAGAAGGAATTGATGAAGAAGTGCAAATCCCAAATTCACATTTTGTTTTTGACTTAAGGAATAACTGGGCAATTTTGTTCTCTGCGATCGCGGAAGAAGGGATGCGATCGCAGAGCTTTAAGGATTCCTACTACGCGGCCGCAGCAGAGGGATGCGATTGCAGAAGGTCAACCCCACAGGCCTCTACGATCGCGGAGGAAATGGTGCGACCGCAGAGAAGAACTACCTAGCCCCCACCCAGTTCTCCTGGTACACTACGCGATAGCGAAGAAAGGAATGCGATCGCAGAACATCTGGGCTCCCTACACTGCGATCGCGGACCCATCGATGAGATCGCAGAGGACATCAGACCCCTTCCCCACTCTCAACTCTATGCGATCGCATAGATTAAGCTACCAGACACCAGAAAATCAACCAAAACACCAGATTTTTCCCACGTTTTACACCCCGTTAGCTATCCGAAACTCACCTGAGCCCTCGGGTCTCAAAACCAAAAACACACACAACTTCCAAATCGTCCTACGGACTTATTCAAGTTTTTAAATCACCAAAATGTCATAAGAATCAATGAATTAAATCTCAAAACTCATAGAATTTTCTTAAAACTTCATAAGGTTCAATTGTTCTGATTTTGATCCGAAACATGTCATTTCAAGTCTGTTTTACACCAAATTTCACAGATAAGTAACATAACATATATTAAACCTGTTCCAGACTCTGGAACCATAATAAGGGCCCGGTAACACGGTTTTCACATCAATCATCATTTTCAAAAACCTTTATTATTTTAAGAAAACAATTTTCTTTAAAACTTCATTTCTCGGCTAGGGACCTCGAAATTCGATTCCGGGCATATGACCGAGTCCCATATTTTCCTACGGACCCTCCGGGACCGTCAAATCACGGGTCCGGGCCCGTTTACAAAAAATGTTGACCAAAGTCAACTCTATTCCATATGGACATCCCTGGGCCTACCTGCTGCAACCTGACCTCTACTTCTCGTGGCCTGAGATCCACCTCTATGAACATGTCCTCCTCATCTAGCACCACGACCACCCCTAGCTGGATGAGGGGGCAGGGGTGTACCTAATATTGGAACCATGGAACGAGAGCCCTGATACGAGGGACCACTAGAAGCTCGAGGACAGTACCTGGCAATGTGCCCCAGAACACTACAGGAATAACACGACCTCTGCTGATATGACTGGGGACTCTGGAATTGTCCCTAATGACCCTGATAACCACCCTGATAACTCTGAAGTGGCTGCGCACTGATTATTGCTGGTGGTGCACTAATTGGAGCTGACGGTGCACGATGAGAAACCTGCAGTGCTGACTGGAAAGGTCGGGGAGGATGACCTCTGCCGACAGAATCCATGCCTCGAGTTGAGGCTCCACTGAATCTACCAAAATGACGGGGCCTCTTGTCAGCCCCCTTACCTCCACCCTGGGATAGAATCATCTCAATCCTCCTTGCCACATCGGCCGCAACTTGAAAGGAAATATCTGTACCTGACTCTCTAGCCATCTGGAGTCTGATAGGCTGGGCCAATCCCTCAATAAATCTCCGAACCCCCTCCCGATCAGTGGGGAGTATCATCAATGCGTGCCTGGCTAAGGTGATGAATCTGGTGTCATACTGGGTAACTGTCATAGAACCCTGCTGGAGGCGCTCGAACTGCCTCCTAAGATCCTCTCTCTGAGTAATGGGAAGGAACTTCCCCAAGAATACCTCTGTGAACTGAGCCCAAGTCAAAGGTGCTGACCCAGCTGGTCTGGCTAAGCATTAGTCTCTCCACCAAGTGTTGGCTGTGCCAGATAACCGAAAAGTAGCAAACTCAACTCCATTGGACTCCACTATGCCGATGTTCCGAAGAACCTCATGACAACTGTCCAAATAAGCATGTGGATCCTCTGACGGTGTACCAGTAAAAGTGGCAGTGAATAACTTGGTGAACCCATATAGTCTCCATAGAGCATCTGCTGACATAGCTGCGCCCTCGGCTGCCGGTGCAACAATACCCAGCTGAACTACTCCAGCTGTCTGAGGTGCTGGAGTCTGAAACTGAGTGGCAGCCTGCTCTGGGGTATGACTAACAGGAGTCTAGGTCCCTCCCCTAGCCTGAGATCCAGCTGGTGCAGTAGGAAGAAGACCTGCCCATGCTACACTCTCCATTAGTCCTACCAGACAGACAAGAGCGTCCTGGAGCACTGGGTAGCTATGAACCCCTTTGGGACCTGCGCTGGTCGAACTGGGACTGCCGGAACTAGGACCTCCTCGTCAGACTTGACCTGAGGGTCCTCCACTGGGGCTGTTGCTCTAGGCTGAGCCCGGCCTTGGCCTCTAGCACGGCCTCGTCCCCGACCTCGACCCCTCGTAGGAGCTGTAACAGGAGTGTCGGGCTGCTGAGTGGAACCAAGGGAAGCACGCGTCCTCGCCATCTGCGAGAGAGTAGAATAGGAACTCAATCAGTACTCAGAATTCATATCGCACAACAGAGATGAAGAAATGTGGAGTTATCCTAACTTTGCAGCCTCTGGGGGATAAGTACAGACGTCTCCGTACCGATCCCTCAGACTCTACCAAGTTTGTCCGTGAGTTGTGAGATCTAAGCAACCTAGAGCTCTGATACCAACTTGTCACGACCCAAAATCCTACCCTTAATGCCGTGACTACGTCTAACGTTGAACCCGCTTGACAAGCCAACGTGTACAGTTAATCTAACATTGAGATACCATCTTAAAAGAAATAACAGAACACCTTACAATTTTTAACAACGGAAATGGAATAATAATTCAAAAATGCTAAGTGAAATAGTAAATACAGAACGTCGCATAAGCTCCAAAAACTGGGATATCACAACTCACGAACTCTATAAAGTGCTAAATACAAGTCTGAAAGGAAAATACATCATTGTCTTTGAAACTAGCGGAAAATGTAAGACAATAAGAGATCCAAAGGTAGAAGAGACACCAAGGCCCACGAACGCCGGCGGGTATACCTTGAAGCTCTGGGTGGACTGAAGGTGACTCCCTCAATTCTTTCCACGGGGTCCAGGTGTGGGATCTGCACAACATTAAGAATTGCAGTGTAGCATCAGTACAACCGACCCCATGTACTGAGTAAGTGCCGAGCCTAACCTCGGCCGAAGTAGTGACGAGGCTAGACATAGCAACAACGTTAACTTTTCCTATTCTACAACCCAAAGCATGGAAAAACAAGGCAAGAGATAAACAAACAAGTAAGGGGTTACGGGAGCAGTTAAAGGGGAACAGATGAGATAGAGCAGTTAAATGAGCATGAAGAACAGACAAGAAAAGGCAATTTAACAAATGAATGATCAGGAAACCAGTGTAAATGCCAGAAATGTAAATAATGGCATGGTATCACCCTTCGTGCTTTCACTCTATTCCTCACAATGCGATGTACGATATGAAATAATAATGAAACATGGAACGGCATCACCCTTCGTGCTTTAACTCTCTTCCTCACTATGCGATGTATTATGTATGTCAATGTAATCAATGTAAATCATGGCACGTCATCACCCTTCGTGCTTTTACTCTCTTCCTCACTATGCGATGTATTATGTATGTCAATGTAATCAATGTAAATCATGGCACGACATCACCCTCCGTGCTTTTACTCTCTTCCTCACTATGCAAATTATGATGTAGTCAATGTAAATCATGGCACGACATCACCCTTCATGCTTTTACTCTCTTCCTCACTATGCAAATTATGATGTAATCAATGTAAATCATGGCACGGCATCACCCTTCGTGCTTTTACTCTCTTCCTCGCCATGCAAATTATGACGTAATCAATGTAAATCATGGCACGACATCACCCTTCGTGCTTTACACTCTTCCTCACCAAAGAAATGACAATATAAATGGCAAGGAATTAAGCATAGTGGAAATACAACTCAAAATCACCCGGCAAGGGGAAAGTATCAATCAATATCATAACAATTGCCCGACAAGGGTCTCAGCTATAGCCAATCATCTCAATGTATCCTTTACAATTGGGTTCTCTATCGAGCCAATACGTCATGAGTTCACTACCCAGAGATTTCACAATAATCAACTTCCAAGTAGAGACAGATTCATATTATTACGAACATGGAAGTAATAATAAGATTTTCATCAAAAAATGACTCACGAGCATGCTTGACACTCAATGCATAGGTACGCGTCACCTCACATATGCATTGAACATGATAAACACTTAACACATAGCACACAATACCTATTCCCTCACCAAAGTTAGGCAAGACACTTACCTCGGGTCCAAAATATAGCAATTAACCCTCTAACACCGCCTTTTCTTTAGAATTCTACTCCGGAATGGTATTATCTAGACATAATTAACTCAAGTATATTAATAAGGACTCAATAAATCAATTCCATAGCCTAATTACCCATTTCCAAGCTTTCTTCCAAAAATACAAAAAGTCGACCCTGGGCTCGCTTGGTCCAAACACGAGGCTCGGACCAAAACCCGATTACCCATACCCCCACGAGTTAGAATATATAATTTGTTTTGAAATCCAACCTCAGATTGCGGTTGAATTACCCAAATTTCCCAAAAACCTAAGTCTACCAAAACCCCTAATTTCTACTTTGATTTTAGGATTTTAGGCCTAGATTCTAGTGATTAGGGAAGAGAAATGGAAGAGATTGGTGTTAGGAACACTTATCCAAGTGGTTATGGAGGGAAACTAGCTTAGAGGTCGTCAATGGGGCTTTGGAGAAGAAGGAATTGATGAAGAAGTGGAAATCACGAATTCACATTCTGTTTTTGACTTAAGGAATAATTGGGCGATTTTGTTCTCTGCGATCGCGGAAGAAGGGCTGCGATCACAGAGCTTTAGAGATTGCTACTACGCGACCGCAGACAGAGGGCTGCGATCGCAAAAGGTCAACCCCACAGGCCTCTGCGATCGCGGAGGAAATGGTGCGACCTCAGAAAAGAACTACCTAGCCCCCACCCAGTTCTCCTGGTACACTACGCGATCGCGAAGAAAGGAATGCTATCGCGAAGAAAAGAATGCGATCGCAGAACATCTGGGCTCCCTACACTGCGATCCCGGACCCATCCATGGGATCGCAGAGGACATCAGACCCCTCCCCCACTCTCAACTCTATGCGATCGCAGCTCCACCTATGAGATCGCATAGACTAAGCTACCAGACACCAGAAAATCAACCAAAACACCAGATGTTTCCCCCTTTTTACACCATGTTAGCTATTCGAAACTCACCCGAGCCCTCGGGTCTCAAAACCAAAAACACACACAACTCCCAAATCATCCTACAGACTTATTCAAGTTTTTAAATCAGCAAAATATCATAAAAATCAATGAATTAAACCTCAAAACTCACAGAATTTTCTTAAAACCTCATAAGGTTCAATTGTTCCAATTTTGATCCGAAACATGTTATTTCATGTCCGTTTACACCAAATTTCACAGATAAGTCACATAACATATATTAAACCTTTTGCGAGCACTGGAACCATAATACGGGCCCGGTAACATGATTTTCACATCAATCATCATTTTTAAAAACCTTTAATATTTTCAGAAAATAATTTTCTTTAAAAATTCATTTCTCGGGCTTGGGACCTCGGAATTCGATTTCGGGCATATGCCCGAGTCCCATATTTTCCAATGTACCCTCCGGGACCGTCAAATCACGGGTCTGGGTCCGTTTACCAAAATTTTTGACTAAAGTCAACTCTATTCATTAACTATTATAAAATTCCATTTTCATCAAGTTTTCACATAAGAGCTTCCCGGCAACACGCCCGGGCTGTGCACGCATATTGAGGTGAGATTAACGGAGGCTTTTAGGGCCTCGGAACACAGATTTAGCCAAATATACACAGGATGACCTTTTGGGTCATCACAACGTGTGTCTGTTTTTCCATGAATGATTCATGTTTCTTTGTGATTGCTGCTTCGCTGTGCTACTGAGTCTTTGATTTTGTAGTTCCTTATACTTGAATTAATATTATCTTGAATCCCTGAATGATTGTAAGTAGTACTATATTGATTTCTATATGTTGATACATGAGACCTTCCCTTTATTAGTATCAATTTCGAATCCCTGATTTTGTGTGGATACTTGTACTGATTTCCGACTACATCCTTTGTTTTACAACTTCAAATTATTTTATTACCTTATTATGTGATCGATTGCTCTATTAATTGATTGTGACTGCTATTTCTTTAATTAAACCCTAAGTACCTAGCCCTGATTACTTACGCTATACTTAAGGCATTTTGAATGATTTCCTTATGTGAATTGTTTCCTTATTTGCCACTTTTCCCTTTGTCTTTGAAATGTCTCCCTTAATTAAGGGAATACTTGGCTTGACTCTTATTTTTTACTAATTCCGAGTTCTTACCAATTACTGAACAACTTGGTTCTTTCCTTATTTGTCCTGAACTGATCCCCTTTGCCTTATTTTACTCTTTACCGTTTGAGTATTGAAATCCCTTGACTTAAGGGAACCATGTCATTGATTTTCTGACTGATTGGATTTTGCCTTCTCTTATTACCATGCATTTGTGATTCTTACCTTATTTGATCACCTGTTTTCAACTATAAGTACTCATGCTCTTTCATTAAACAAGGAACGAACAACAACAGAGCTCTAAGCTTTCTTGTGTTAAAAACTCTTTCTTTCCCACAAAGCTCTCCGCTCTACTACTGCTCTTTTTTTCTCTTGTCTACTGTTAGCCGGCTGCAAGCCAAAGCTAACCACTGTACTCTCATTTTGCTCTTGCAATCCGTTTGCTCTTTTCTCACTGGTATGTTCTAATTAATGTTCAAGTTTCAAACCTATGTGTTTACTACTGTTTCAGTTTATCATATTCCTAATTGTCTTCTACTTGTGCTTCTATTGTTCAACATGCAATTAATCTTTTGTTTATCTATTAGTACTTACCATGCTTTATCTCTCTAAGCCTTACATGTTCTGGCTGAGTCAATAATGCTTATATATGTTCAGTCTATTCCTATATGCATTTATTAGGCTGTTCAATATCATGTTTAGTTTAACTCTACTATCCCCCTGATCCCCTGAACCTCTTTGAGTTATGCAACTGTTAAACAAGTTTTACTTAATCTATGTATCTTCTCCTGCCTATTATGTGACTTATATGTCCTCAATCCCCATTGTCCTTATATTGCTGAACTTGTTGTGATCTATTCTTCTCTGTTCTTACTACTGTTTTCGAAAGTTGCTTTGTCAAAATAACTCTTTAGTTTAGGAAGTCTTTCAAAACTCTTTTTCTCTTTTAAATACACTCTTGGCACTTCTCACTACTTCTAGAAACTTAGGTTCTACCCCCTCAGTGTAAGAATTGCTTAGGGAATCTTGAGTTCCCTCTAAAATTTGACACACTGAGGCTGGTGATTCCACACTGCACATGCTTCAAATTGTGGAAAATATGTCTAGGTTCTAGTATTGGCCAGGGACCCATGAGGTTCTTAGGGAGCTTTTCCGCACCCGGACCATGAAAGGCTGTGAAACTCGAAAGGATTGAGGTTGGGAGATATGTGCCAGATTGAAGGCTCCCTATAGAATTAGCTTCTTATTTTCCTTTAAATGATGTAATTTATTATTCTTAGTTTTTAATAATTTGTAAACGAATAAGTGGGGCTGGATAGTGGATATGGGAAGGGTTTATGCATATTTAGTATAGTAACGGGTAGAAATCATGACTATAGGATTTATTTCCCTATGTGTGCAATATTACCCTATTTAGGCCATGCATATAATGAAATAGAAATCATGTTTAGGTTCTTTATTTCAGCATGTCTATTATGTTCCTGTCATTTTATAAACCCTAGTCACAGTTAATAACTACAACAAATGATATAATGTACGACTACTGCATTTCCATAAGCATTACATTTAGAAACTATGTCTTTAGGTATCCTTGTGTGCATTAGATATCATGTTCTTTTGGACCTTACCTTTCAGCATGTTTGTGTCAAGTTATATTTTGCTGAAAACCTAGTTAGCATGTATCTAATATGATAATCTCGCTAAAAATGTGGTTCAATGGTTTAAAACGATCTGCAAATATAGCATCACCTCTCTTAAAATAGGAACTGAAGTCTGCATGCTCACCCTTAAACAAATAGGCCTAGGCAAACCTTAGGCCTAATACATCATTAAAACCAAAACCTAATCGTGTTTCACTTAGATGGTATTAGAACCAATCAGTCCTTTTTTGAAATTCTTAAACTTTGATGCTTTTCATTCCCGTTTTATCTCTTTCTGAAGCTCACCCTATTTCCTAAAAGCTCCTACTCTACTGTTTTCAAATACTGATTCTGGAAATCATGCAGTCACTTCCTCTTTAAATAAGTTATTAGATTACTGCTCTGTGTGTTTTCGAATTACTGGGTTTCAGAGGCAGTTTCACTCATTGCAAAAAAAAAATCATTCCGTTTAATTTTTTTTAAGCAAATCCATTAGGCGAGGAGCCTAGGGCTAGTTTTATTAATAATAAAAAGAAAAAAGAACCACATAGGAATAGTACAAATAAGGGGGACAATAGCACCCGTAGCATTGCCTTTATGCCTCGACTATATAATCACTCCTCTGCGCCTCACAATGCCCTATATGGCATCCTCATGTAGAGGAGTCATGGTGTAGCTGCCGGCAAAGTCTCACGAGGGCATATAATCTCATAGCCGATTGGATAACTTTCCAAAGGCATAGACCTAAAGCAACACAAACGGGGCTAAACCTTACCTTATTAAGTCCTATCGAGGCATAAAAAAGCCTCACCTACTTGCATGCATGTAAAAAATAAGAACTAGAAAGAACCAAATATTCTATGATCATCACAGAGTTTATAACATACTCTGTGATGATATTACAAATGACAATACTAAGAAAGTGGTAGAATACAATGTAGTAGAAATAAAAATCTTGTCCCTTCTTATCCAAACTTGTATCTTCTTCAATTTTGTAGTTCTTTTTCATCTTCATCACACCTCTTCAAAATGTCTTCAAAATTCATGACTTCTTTTTTGAACGGTTGGATCTCGTAGATGTGGTTGGGACCACTTGTTTTTGCTTGGCAACTCACATAGGAAGTCGCCTAATATTTGATTCCTCATTCACCCTGCCGTCCCAGCTTTTTTCTCTTGTGTGTGTCTTTTTTCTTTTTCCGCTATGCATAGGTGATAAATCACCTTTTCTTGCTGCCTCTGCCCGACATTGGTTTAAAATATCATCTTCTTCACCCTCTTCATATGTGTCTCTGCCCACAATCAACGGATTTGGCACGTCTTGAGCAAAACCTTGGTTCATCAAAGCATTGGAATTTTGTGACTTTGTCATGGCTGCCATGTCTTGATGTTGAACAACAATTTGTGTATTGCGCCTGCTCCTCACTGTATGTCCAGTGCTTAAATGACGACCTGAATTCAATGAGGGATTAGAACTTACCAGTGCATCCAAGAGCTGCCTCTCCGCTAGTGAAATATTTGGCGTGGTTGTCACAATTTGCTGCTGCCCAATTTGTGCTGTTACTGTTGCTGCTCGACAATCCGTTGCACTTTCTAAATTATTTGGTTTTAACTGCTGCTGCCCAGCCTCCAAACGTGGACTGGTTGGAAAACTTTGCTGCTGCCCAGCTGTCAACATAATAGCGTCCAACACTGAACTAGTTACCTCAATTTGCTGCTGTTCAATCCATAGCAGCTGGAACATTGTGATTTGTTTGTGTTGCTGCAGTTTGAGTCAAGCATCGATTTGGAGAATTTCTGGGCAGAAAAACTAGAGCATGGACGTTCAAATTGCTCTTGTGACTTGTTGCTGGTGAACCAACTGGTTTAGACAGTGCTAACGACTCAAATTCTTCAACTGCACTGTTCTTACCATCGTCATGATCTGCCTCCTCCGATGAGTACCCAGCAAAACCATCACCCCAATCTTCTTCATCGTCTTCCTCTCGTTGATCAACCCACAACTTGGATTTGATAGCCATCCCTCTCACATTTGCATGTACAACATCATTATTATTCCCAGTATATAACACAAGCTACCCAGATTCTACTGACTGTGAAGGCACCTCAAATACAGAGGTATTCAACGTGACCACAGGTTGTTTAAGCATTGTAGACTTCATCATCATTGCTTTCTGAGCGTCTTTGATGATTTGTTCTACGTGAGGATTGGAAAACTCCAACGTAGGTGCATTCGAGCTGTGAGCTTGGTTGTCTGTTGCTTCAAGTTGCCCAGTGTTTTGACTTCGATCACCATCTGCCTTACCCCTCTTTGCATTACCACTTTGTACAGATGAATTAGACCTATCGGCACTTTTTGGATCTTCCTTTTGCACAACCTGCTCGCTTCCATTCTTCAAAGGAGCTATTTGTGCACCAACAGTAGATTGATGACTAATGAGCTGAGTATCATCTTTATCTTCCACACCTGTTGATTTATCAACTATTTTAACTAATGTAACAGTAGGTCGATCACCATTTATCGCACCAGATTTTTCCTTCTCATGTGTAAACTGATGTACCTTAGTTTGCCCATGCCCTTTTTGTTCAGCACCTAGACCTATTGTAACAGCAGCTTACTTTTGATCAATCACAGGAGAGTGAATACCAGCCTGCTCGTTAACCTCCATGTGCCACTGCGCCTCGAGTTTAGAATTCTCAACTACTGAATGTGTGTCGTCACCCATCTGTTTCTCCTCATTAATATGCTCACCCTTATTCACCAAAGCATCAAAAAAGTTTGAAACTCCAATAGCCTTTGATAATTTTTCAAGACTTGGAATTTGCTTCTTGCTAGGTGATTTATTCACCACTTTCCAGTGATTTTTAACAACTCCAGCAGCCTGCTTTTCCCATTGATAATTTTTCAAGACTTGGAATTTGCTTCTTGCTAGGTGATTTATTCACCACTTTCCAGTGATTTTTAACAACTCCAGCAGCCTGCTTTTCCCATTGATAATTTTTCAAGACTTGGAATTTGCTTCTTGCTAGGTGATTTATTCACCACTTTCCAGTAATTTTTCAAGACTTGGAATTTGCTTCTTGCTCATTAACTTCCAATCGATATTTTCCAATTGCATTCAATGTATCCTCCTTTTCCATACCATCATTTTCCCTATCAAATTGTGCAGAAGCATCAACTCGATCAACATGTCTATCAACTAAACATGCATCAGTTGACATAAGAATTGCACCTTTAGAAGAATGTAGCTCATCATAGGCTTGCACCACCGGATTAACTGCGTTTAAGATCATCGCTAGTGCTTCCTTAGCAGGGACATACTTTGAAGCTTTAACTGGACCCTCATCAGTTTTTGAAACAGCAACTACAGTAACATTCTTCACTGCTCGATTAGTGTTCAGGTTATAATGTCATTTTTCCCCTGCTGCTTCACCTCCTTGATTACCATATTTTTCTGATAATTCCTTACCTACTTGTCCAGCCCTTTTAGCATTCAAGTAATCCCTTTCATCCCCTTGTAGCTTTTCAATGTTAACCACCTCTTTACCAGGCAGATTCCTGTCAAAGACTTGCTCCTCCGTCACCATCTCTGTTCCAGCTTGGTCGATCATAATTCGACACACCTTTTCGTCATGTCCTTGATGTTTGCAATAAGTGCAATACTTAGGAAGGTTGTCATACACCACCTCCTGGTAATACACAATTATTTTACCCGAAATTCTGTCCACAATGAAGCTTAACCTTCTTAGGATGTTTGTCGAGCAAATCTAGAATTACCTTGACTCTAGCGACACTAGGTCGTGTTCTTTCTTGCGTCGCCTTGTCCACAGCAAGAGCTTTACCAACAACTGTAGCGATATACATTAACGACCTCTTAGCGAAGAAATTAGGCGGCAAACCTGGAAAATAAATCCACACGACTGCCATGGACGTTTCCTCCTTTGGATTGAATCCTAACGTCCAAGGGAATGTTCTAAAAAAGAATTCACCTCCGTTTTCCTTAACATAACCAGTTGATCTTGATAAAAACTGAACATAATCGTTATACAGGTCAAATCAAATTAAATGATGACGAAATTCCAGCAGTCCTATGTTACAATGACCTTGAATATCGAATTGCGACGAAAAAACTTTTCAAAACTACTGTAGATCAGGTTTACCGTATGAGAACTTCATTATCACAGCTTGATGCAATCCTTCCTCTCTTGTTAATTGATTAACTTCATCCATAGAGAATTCTATCGTTGGTTCACCATGCACAAACGTCACAGGAACTAACTCAATTTTAGACGAAGCTATGGCAATTTGTCTTGGACGACATTGATCAGCATAAGACTATTTTGGATTACTGTTTGGGAGTGTTTCATTAATGTTTTGAATTGTCTCTCCCACAACCAAAGGCTGGGGAGAGATCAATGCAGCCATGACTGCCAAAATTTTGAGAAAAAAATCGCCAGAGAAGGAGACTAGAGAGCATTTTTGGGGTTTAGGGTTTTTTCATTCCGTTCAATTGAATACCTGCTCTATATTTTTAAAGCTACTATTTCATGAAAACGTTTACTTCCACTCGTTTTACTAAAGTCTTCCTTAAACTACTGACTCCTACTCTGCTTTAAACTACTGGATCTTCCAAAAGTCACTTGCTCCTTTGAATCACTCTGTCATTTTAAATCATGCTTCACAGAATTTTCTAAAAGTTCTTCATTTGCTTTACTGAGGTCTTCATCGAAACTGCTGTGCACTTTTAAATCCTGCTACTGTATTTAAATTACTGGATTTCTAATCAATTCCTCTTCTTTAAACTGCTATGTTTTAACTAAACTTCCTGCTTTATTACTGAGTTTTCAAAAAAGGCATTCCATTTTCTAAACTGCTGAAACCATACTGATTTCCAACTCAAAAACTCATGTTTTAAATCCTGACTTTGAGACCTCGATTGTGGTTGAGACGTGCTATTTATGTGTTTACTTGTGGAGGGATCTGTGAGCCATTATTTGCCCTTATGTGTTCCCATATTTGTAGTCCTATTTGTTGTTATGCATGTCGCTTAGAATTTTATCCCTTTAAACCTAGGGGTTCAGCCTAGTACTCACATCGTAGGATTAGTAGTCCTAAATACCCTCCCTGACTTATAGAATGGGATGGGTAATAGCACACAATAAGCTTCGTGACTGACACACGCGTTTTAAATACCTTAACAGGGCGGGAAGGGTAGAATATGGATATGATGACCGGTGCGCTAATACCACATGTAGCCCCTCTTCGAGGCGTGACATACCGGGTATTGCATTGATGTGATCCGTATTACTTTAAACCTAGGACAATTCTTTTCAAATGTTTATTCTAATGTTTCTCAAAACCTTTAACGATTTTCATACTTGTTTGAAATCCCCTCTTATATGAACCTTACTTGCTACTTGTTCACCGTCCAAATTCACAAAACTTCTTGGCTGGGACCCAAAGTTGTGTGGATCTTGAGGGGTGCCTAACACCTTCCCCTTGGGATAACTTCAAGCCCTTACCCAATATCTGGTAACGAAAACTAGTTCATGAATTATTTACTCTAGGTTCCCTAACGCACCATAAAAATCGTTAGGTGGCGACTCTTCCTTAAACCTTTTCTTTAAGGAGTTGCCCAGAATGTCATGAAACCCGATCTCTGCGTACCTAACCCGTGTGGAGGAAAAAAGCGGGGCGCGACAGCATGGCGACTCTGCTGAGGACTTTCCCTAGGCTTATACCATTACAAGTTGCTTTTTGAATTTGGACCTTTAATTTTCATTTAAATTCTTACACCTTTTCCCATTCCCCTTTATATGCTGTTAACTGTTTAATTTTTGCAAGTATTTATTTCACCTGAACGAAACTGACATATCTTCATGTTTTCTTTGTAACCGCTTTCCATTGTAACTGTTGTATTTCCTTTCTTTACCGCTTTCCTCAACGTGAAAATACATGCCTATTTGTTTAAATGATATTTATTTCATATCATGCTTCGCATTCATATTCTACTCGTGCCAAACAAAAAATCCTATAGCAAAGCTTACAATGAGTGGTTACGCTATTCCACTATTACTACCCCCTAAATTCGGAAAGGCTTATTTGCGGTAAAACTAGTCGATCAGCGGTGCAGTCGACAACTCCGTGCCTTCCTCTTTGAGTTGTGCGCTCAAGGGTACCGGTCTAAAACCCCTTAGAAACCTTACTCTATTGTAATGTTTCATGCATGATGGTCAAACCTAGTCAGGCTAAGTGTGTTGTCTGCATAATAGCCTTTAAGATAGCCTTGTCTAAAGTCCATTGGGTTTCCCTGGAACCCAAACTGACGCCTTAACGTTCTTTGCATTTATTTGGGGAACTAAATGCTCTTTGCTAATTATTGATGTTAAATAGTCGAGTCCGGTGGGGGTAAGGGTCTACCCTTTTTGTTTTGCAGAAATGAGGCACGAAATCCCCAGATACGGCATGGTCACGAACATCCGCCCAAAATTGTTAAACTGGTGGGAGGATCTTCACTCCAGCGACCAAGCACTCGTTAGGAAACACTTGGGCAACCTGCCCTCTCTTTTGGATATTCAGCCTAACAAAATGATGATAGAGCTACTACCTTATTCTGGGATAGCGATCGGTCGGTATTCTGCTTCGAAAATAATGAAATACCGCTGCTGGAAGAAATAGGAGGTTTGGCCGGTTTGGCTTGGGAATCTCCAGGATTGCTGATGCCTGAGAATCACACAGGCCGTGGTTTTCTCAAAATGTTGGGTCTGAAGAAAAATCCGGACTTGGTATGTTTAAAGGATTCGTACATCCCTTTTGATTACTTGTACGAAAGGTTCGGTCATAGCAAATCATACCGCACTTATCAGGATGAGTTCTCCCTCACTTCTCTAGGGAATATCCAGCACCGAGTGTTTGCTTTCATGGTTTGTTTCCTGGGTTTAATGGTGTTCCCAACAAAGAAGGAGAGGATTCACACTAGGTTGGCCATGGTCACTAATACTTTAATGGAAGGGATCAACGACCAGGACTTCAGCATTGTGCCTATGATCATTGCAGACATGTACCGAGCCTTAGAAAAGTGTCAACGGGGAGCAAAACACTTCGAAGGTTGCAACTTATTGCTTCAACTTTGTCTCACTGAACACCTGCAAAGAGGCGACTACCGACAAGACATCCATCGAAGAATCTGGGATGACCATATCTCCTTCCACCACCCAAAGGAAATGAACTATATTCCATACATGTTCGCTCAGCCGGAAAATGCCGGGGGATGGGTTGAGTTACTGGGAAATTTGACCGAGGATCAGATTCAGTGGATGTTTGAATGGTTCCCAACATACGGATTTATCATCTGATCCCGAGACACTTCATTTATGATATTGATTGGTCTGAGGGGAACATAACCTTACGTCCCTCTCCGAGTTATGAGGCAAGCAGGGAGAAGGCAGGTTATACCTAGGGTTGAGAAAATGAGACATCTTCGAGCAGACTTCCAGGACGACGACAACCCTCACAAGTGCCAATCCCAGCATTTGTGGCAATGTAAGATTGTACTGGAGAGAGACACCATCGAGCCAGACATGTATCATGCCGGTTGTACTCCTTTCTATCTAAGCTGGTTAAAAGAAGATATGGAGGGCCAATTCGAGCCAGGATGTACTCAGGGTCACCAGGTCATAGATGAGAAGGCCGAAGCGCAAGTTAAATTCAACAGTCTACGCAAAAGGCTCCGTGAATGTAAAGATAATCATCACTAGATACACGATTCCAGCAAAAAGCTGATCGAGGAATTGAAGGATATGGCTATCAGCTTCAACAAGAGTCTAGGGTACTTGGAGCGAGGTATAGTCGAGCTGGAGGAAAAGTTCATCAAGAGGATCGAGGACTGCAAAAAGGCTGAAGGAGCCGAAGGAGGATATCTAGCCAGGACCTACTTGCTGCTGGGACTTCACGAGTTGGGAAAGCTGATCAAAGGGAGTAGGAATGCCGAATCTGGGGAAGGTCCTTCTGGGACCAAGTAGATAGGGGTGTCTTTTATTTTGTCTCCTTTGATGTAATAAGGCCATTGGCCATTAGTGACTTTTATTTTTCGCATATTTAGAGTCGTTTTTATCATCAATAAAATGAGGCATTTAGCATTTCAAGTTCTCCAAATTAATTTGTCGCTAGGCCTACCTCGGGCACAAAGAGGTTCCCCAACTTAGGATGCGTTTTACATTTTCGCATTACGTGTTTAAATTACCGCAATATGTTTTATAATCCTCATTGACTTCCTTACCTTTTGTTTTGTTTTCTTTATTTATTATTCCCCTCCCCAAAGGTTAGTTCGTGCATTCTTGCATTATCCGCCTACCACACAAGATCAAAGGGCCCTCATCCTACTCCTCCGCCCAGTCCCGCCAGCACAATGCAATGCCTGTCACCATAACACTCCACCTCTCCAGGATCAGACAAAAGACCACTTCCAGGCTTACGCTAATCCCATTTATGTGGACACCGTGGCTCATTCCACACTGCATACCCCTGAGTCCGACGAGAAGGATAGGCTCATCAGGAATCTGGCCGAGAAACTCAAGAAATTTACCAGCCGAGCTAGGGCATCGAAGGAGTTAAAGGGATTGAGGGGCTGAACTATGAAGATCTTTGCATACAACCTGATGTCGAACTGCCCGAGGGGTACAAACCTCCTAAGTTTGAGATGTTTGATGGTACTGGTGATCCAAGAGTCCATCTGAGGACTTACTGCGACAAACTGGTCGGCGTGGGAAAAGATGAAAGAATCCTCTTGAAACTCTTCATGAGGAGCTTAAAAAGAGGATGCATTGTCCTGGTACATCAGCCAGGATCCAAAGAAATGGTCTAATTGGGTAAGCATGGCAACGGAATTCATGGATAGATTCCGGCTCAACACGGAGAATGCACTGGATGTATTCTACATTTAGAACCGAAAGAAGAAACCAACGGAGACCTTTCGCGAGTATGCTACTCGTTGGAGGTCAGAAGCTGCCAAGGTCAGACCTGCCTTAGAGGAACAACAGATGAACAAATTCTTTGTTCGGGCTCAGGACCCGCAATACTATGAACGACTGATGATGGTTGAGGGTCAAAAGTTCCCCGATATTATCAAATCGGGAGAGCAGATTGAAGAAGGTATCAAGAATGGTATGGTTACTAACTTTGAAGATTTGCAGGCCACTAATAAAGCTCTACAGTCCAGTGGTGTGTCAAGAAAGAAGGATGTGGGAGCCGTGATGGTTGCACAACAAGCCAAATCCCCGCCTAAATACCAAGTCTATCCCGCACCTTCATTCACATATCAACCCGTTCCAAATTACCAAGCACCCTCTCCTTCATACCAAACTCCACCATCCACGTACCAAGCTCCACAACCTACATATCAACCCACTTCACCCAAATACTCCCAACCCGCTCCCGTTTACAATGCCTATAATTCCTAACCTTCTCACTACCAAACACCACCTACTCGCCAAAACTTCCCAAGACCCCGCCCTAACTTCGACTGTTGCCCTCCGAAACTGTATACTGCCATAGCTGAGCCCATCGATCAGCTATATGAAAAACTCAAAGCCGCGGGTTATGTCACACCCATTCCTGCTGCCACCCCTGAGAACCCTTCTCAGTGGGTCAACCCAAATAAATCCTATGCTTACCATTCCGACATGAAGGGACACATCATCAAGGAATGTGGTTCCTTGAAGGACAAGATACAAGCTCTCATAGATAACAAGATCATTTTAGCCAAGTACCCTGCTCCTAATGTTAGCAATAATCCATTGCCCGACCATAAAGGTGGTGTCCATATGATTGAGGTAGATGATGATTGGGATCCCGAGGGATCAATTGGGCTGATTGCAGAGGGGAATCCGAAGAAGCCCGCAATTACTCTCAACCAGATTGTGGTTCAAATGCATCCATCCAAGGATGCTGAGGTAAACATGTCCATCCCACTCGAGTTTTAATCGAGACCGCCCGCCAAAGGAAAGGCCCTAGTGCCGATCGAAGTTGAGTTTGTACGGCCTCTCGAAGTTGCAGTCCGGCAACCTATAACATATACTCCAGTGGGAATAAGAATGACCACACCTATTCCAGTGGCAATGTCAACAACGCCACCCTTATGCTCAAACGCCATCCCATCGGACTACACCGCTGAAGCGAGGAGGAAAGGTAAAGGCAAGTCTGAGGAAGCCATTGCCGCACAGGGGATGACAAGAACTGGCAGAGTTTATACCCCTGAACATTTGGCCGAGTCTAGCAAGCAGACCGCCAACTGTCCTCCTACCCTTGAGACAGGTTCAGACGATCATTGGAGAAAGATACAAGCCAATGAGTATTCAATCCTCGACCAATTGAACAAGACACCCGCTCAGATATCCATTCTCTCCCTATTACAGAACTCTGAAACACACATGAGTGCCTTGTTAAAGGTGCTGAGTGAAGCATACATACCGAACAATATCACCACCGAGGAGATGGCCAACATGGTGGGCCAGGTACTGGAGAGCCACAAGATCACTTTCCATGAAGATGAGCTACCGCCCGAGGGGTTAGGGCATAACAGAGCACTACACATCACGGTACAATGTGAGGATCATTTCATCACAAGGATCCTAATTGATGGGGGTTCCAGCCTCAACATCTGTCCGCTGGTCACGCTCAAGAAATTGGGAAAAAGTCTACATGAGATAAAAGAAGGAGAGATCAACGTAAAAGCCTTCGATGGTTCGCAGAGGTCCACCATGGGAGAAATCACCTTGTGCTTACAGATGGGACCAACTTGGTTCGATGTAGATTTCCAAGTGATAGATGTGCCTGCATCCTACAACTTACTGTTAGGACGACCTTGGATCCACGCTGCTCGGGCCGTGGCATCAACCCTACATCAAGCTGTGAAGTTCGAATGGAATCACCCAGAGGTGATCATTCACGGTGAAGGTAGCAACCATATCTACGGTCGCCAGACCTTTTCGGTCATCGATGGAAGAAGGAAGTTGGGTGGAGAGATCTACCACAACATTGAATGAGTTAACGCCATTGATAAGGACAAGTGGTGGGACAGTAAGATTGAAAGCATCTTGAACTAGAAAGGGTACGAGCCAGGTAAAGGGCTCGGTAAAAATCTCCAGGGAATAACGAAGCCAATAACACTCAAGAAGCACGGTACCACTTTCGGTCTGGGGAACGAGTACACTTGGAAGGAATTTAAGAACTGGTCGCCACCATGGCACGGCCCTTACTACCCATTGGAGCAGCCAATACCTCACTTGGAGCAAACTTTCCAACAAGGTGATATCATCTACGGTACGGATGAAGAGGAAGCGTTAGCGACAATGAGGGATTTATTTCTGGACGATGAGGACATGGACTGCTGTGTCATTCTTGAAGAGGAGGGGGAGGAAGGTCCTTCCATACATGTCGTGAGCAAAGGATAATATCTCAAGAATTGGTCTGTCAGGACAACCAAATCCCGTCGAGGCTCGGGGTAGCAAGGCTAACAAAACAAGCATTATTTACAGTTTATTTATTTAAAGAATTTTCTTCCTTTTCGCATTTTTAATTTCTTCAAGAAAGAGCTCCCATGTTCAAACAAATTATTCAATTTATCAAAGCATTTCCAGTTTCTTTATAAATCTTATATTTACTTGCTACTGTTTTCCTCCCCATTACTTTATTTACACAGCATTACTATTACTTATCTTGATGAACCGACGACTGTGACATGCAATGAGGCAACGCAACAAACGGATTCCGAGTCAGAGGAGGACGATATACCTGAGGATATTATTAAAGAGGTCAAGAACTTTGAGAATAGACCTAAGTCTAACTTGGACGAGACTGAGGTCGTCAACCTGGGAAACGCAGAGAATGTCAAAGAAACACGCATCAGCATTCATCTGTCGCCGTCAGAAAATGAGGAATATACGGAACTCTTAAGAGAATATGAGGACATATTCGCCTGGTCGTATGATGACACGACTGGCCTCAGTACATCTATTGTGGCCCACAAGCTGCAAACCAATCCAACATGCCCACCGGTGAAGCAAAAGCTCAGGAAGTTCAAACCATACATGAGCTTAAAAATCAAAAAAGAGGTCACCAAGCAGATCAACGCCAAATTCTCCGGGTAGTTGAGTACCCGACATGGTTAGCTAACATTGTACCTGTGCCGAAGAAGGACGGGAAGGTCAGAGTCTGTATCGACTACCGGGATCTCAACCGGGCCAGTCTGAAAGACGACTTCCACTTGCCAAATATACACATCCTAATTGACAACTGCGCCAAGCATGAGCTGTATTCATTTGAAGATTGTTTTGCCGGTTACCATCACATTTGGATGGATGAGGAAGATGCTGAGAAAACGACGTTCATTACGCCGTGGGGAGTGTATTGTTACAAGATGATGCCATTCGGTCTGAAGAATGCAAGGGCCACCTACATGAGGGCTATGACTAATATATTTCATGATATGATTCACAAAGATATCGAGGTATATGTGGACGACGTCATCATCAAATCAAAGAAGGCCGCTAACCATAGGGAAGATTTGAGAAAATTCATCAACAAGTTAAGGAAGTACAATCTGAAACTTAACCCTGCAAAGTGTGCATTTGAGGTTCCTGCTGGCAAGTTTCTGGGGTTCATTGTCATTCGCCAAGGAATAGAACTGGATCCATCAAAGGTCAAAGCCATCCAAGAATTTCCGCCACCAAAGAACAAGAAGGATATTATGAGTTTCCTGGGGAGGCTCAATTACATCAGCAGGTTCATAGCCCAGTCTACCGTCATTTGTGAACCAATTTTCAAGATGTTGAGAAAGGATGCTGCAACCAAATGGACCGAGGATTGTCAAAGGGCCTTCGATAGAATCAATTAGTATCTCTCAACACCACCAGTCCTGGTACCACCCGAGCCAGGTAAACATTTGCTACTTTACCTTACTGTGTTGGATGGAGCTTTCGGTTGCGTTCTTGGGAACATGACGAGACATAAAGAAAGGAGCAAGCAATTTACTACCTCAGAAAGAAGTTCACTCCGTATGAGGCCCGATACTCTCTATTAGAATGCACTTGATGCGCTCTGACTTGGGTCGCACAAAAGCTGAGGCACTATTTCTGTGCATATACAACGTGCCTCATATCAAGGATGGATCCGTTGAAATACATCTTTCAGAAGCCCATGCCTACTGACAAACTGGCCAAATGGCAGATCCTGTTAAGTGAGTTTGACATTATTTACGTGACTCAGAAGGCGGTCAAGGGACAAATACCAGTAGATCATCTTGCTCAAAATCCTGTGGATGGAGAATATGTACCACTGAAAATGTATTTTCCCGATGAAGAGGTATCATTCGTAGGAAAAGACATTGCAGAATCCTACGACGGTTGGAGGATTTTATTTGATGGAGCAGCAAAATTGTCACGACCCAAAAATCCCACCTTCGGGCCATGACTGCGTCTAACGTTGAACCCACTAGACAAGCCAACGTTTGAACTAAATAAAACTTATTAACAACAAATACGAACAAGATAACCAAGGCTTCGATGGCCCACCATATAAAATTTAACAAAATAACCCAAAATACAACATAGCACTTTTCGAAATAAAACCCATAAACAAATCCCAGAACTGGTGTCACATACTCACGGACTATCTAAGAGATTACTACAAACAAAAGGTCTGAAATAAATACATAAGACTGTCTTTGAAATACAAAGTAAGACAGAGCTGAAAGTGGAAAGTAGAAGGTGACGTCAAGGCCCACGAACGTCTGCGGGTCTACCTCGAGTCTCCTGTGTGACTGAATGAGATGCTCCGATCGTCAGTGATCTCCGGGTCCGGCTGCGTAGTCTGCACAACATAAAGAAGTGCAGGTGTAGCATCAGTACAACCGACCCCATGTACTGAGTAAGTGTCGAGCCTAACCTCGGCGAAGTAGTGACGAGGCTAGGACCAACACAACATATGTACCTGTGCAATTTTATATAATAGCAGGAAAAATGGCAACAAAAATAAGTAAGTAAGACAGATACGGGGAGAACATGCTAGGGAGATAGGGTAACAGTATGCTAGCACAGCTGTACAAGGTAATAAATCAAACGTAAAGACAAGGCAGAAATATAGTTTCTCAAACATATAATGAACAGGAAAAAGCACGGCATGTCCCCTCGTGCATAACCTCACAGTCACTCGGCACGGAATGTCCCCTC
>ML266447.1:5712-41957 GCA_005239495.1 Nicotiana undulata
GGGGAGGGGGGAGGGGTGGTGTTTAAATATCATGAAAATATTGGTATGGATATTGTTTGTATTCCTAATTATGAATATTCTTTTCACAATAATATTCTCGAGGGAAAAGGTGGGGACAAGAAGTTGTAACGGTTGGCCAAGGTGAGGAAGAGGAAAGCCCATGACTTAGACCAAGTCAAGTGCATCAAGGACGAGGATGGTAAAGTGTTGATGGACGGACACTTATTAGGAGAAGATGACAGACATACTTCCATAAACTGTTGAATGAGGAGGGGGATAGACGCATTGGGTGAGTTGGAGCACTCCGAGAGTTGACGGAATTTTGGGTACTATAGGCGGATTACGGTAGAGGAGGTAGAAGGAGCGATGCGTAAGATGTGCAGGGGCAGAGCAACGGGGCCAAACGAAATCCCGGTGGAAGTCTGAAAGAGCGCGGTGCGGGCAGGTTTGAAGTGACTCACTAGACTATTTAATGTTATTTTCAAGGCAAAGAAGATGCCCGAAGAATGGAGGTGGAGTACGATGGTTCCGCTTTATAAGAACAAGGGTGATGTCCAAAATTGCAAAAATTATAGGAGTATCAAGTTATTGAGTCACACTATGAAGGTTTTGGAGAGAGTGGTGGAGGCCAGGGTAAGGAGGTGTGTGTCTATTTCCGAGAATCAGTTTGGATTCATGTCGGGGCGTTCGACTACGGAAGCGATTCATCTGGTAAGGAGATTAGTGGAGCAGTACAGGGAAAGGAAGAAGGATTTGCATATGGTGTTTATTGACCTTGAGAAGGCATACGATAAAGTTCTGAGGGAGGTCATGTTGAGGTGTTTGGAGGTTAGTGGCGTTCCGATAGCAAACATTAGGGTGATTAAGGATATGTATGATGATGCTAAGGCTCGGGTGAGGACTGGGGGTGGTGACTCGGACCATTTCCCTGTGGTGATGGGGTTGCACCAGGGATCGACTCTTAGCCCATTTTTGTTTGCCTTGGCGATGAATGTATTATCGCGTCACATCCAAGGGGAGGTACCTTGGTGCATGCTATTTGCCGATGATATAATGTTGATTGACGAGACGCGTAGTGGAGTTAACGCGAGGTTGGAGGTTTGGAGACAGACCTTGGAGTCTAAAGGTTTCAAACTGAGTAGAACCAAGACAAAATACTTGGAGTGCAAATTCAGTGAGACCCATGATGCAGACGTAGAGGTTAAGCTTGATGCTCAAGTTATTCCCAAGAGAGCGAGTTTTAAGTATCTCGGGTTTATTATCCAGGGTAATGGGGAGATTGACGAGGATGTCACACATCGCATCGGAGCGGGGTGAATGAAGTGGAGGCTCGCTCCCCGTGTTCTATGTGATAGGAATGTGTCGTTAAGACTTAAGGGTAAGTTTTATCGAGTGGTGGTTCGACCCGCTATGCTGTATGGGATTTAGTGTTGGCCAGTCAAGAACTCCCATGTGCCGAAGATGAGAGTAGCAGGAATGAGGATGTTGAGATGGATGTGTGGGTGTACCAGGCGAGATAGGATTAAGAATGAAGTTATGCGGGACAGAGTGGGAGTAGCCTCCGTGGAGGACAAGATGTGGGAGTCACGGCTGAGATGGTTCGGACATGTTAGGAGAAGAAGCATTGATGCCCCTGTCAGGAGGTGTGAGAGGTTGGCCACGGAGAGTTTGAGAAGGAGTCGAGGTAGGCCTAAGAAGTACTGGAGAGAAGTGATTAGGCAGGACATGGCGCTGCTTCAACTTACTGAGGACATGATACTTGATAGGAGAGTGTGGATGTTGAGGATTAAGGTAGAAGGTTAGTAGGTAGTTTATAGTGTTCACCGATAGGCGTAGTAACATGCATTTCCCTCTTAGATTTTTAATACAATATGTGGTTTTGTTCGCCGCAGGTATTGTATTCCCTGGTGCTATTATTGGATACTATTTATCCTTTATCTGTGCCTTTTTATTTTTATTTTTATTTTTATTTATTTATATATATATATATTTATTTTTATTTTTATTTTCATCTTTATTCCTTCCTTGCTTCCCTCTTCTTCTTCTTGCGCTTCATGAGCCGGGGGTCTATTGGAAACAACCTCTTTATCTGCATTAGGTAGGGGTAAGATATGCTTACAGACTATCCTCCCCAGACCCCACTTGTTGGGATCAAACTAGGTTTTTTGTTGTTGTATTATGATACACATAATCAGTCACTACTCTTTTTTTATAATTGCATTATTCCTAAGTGGTTACTCTATAAATTCATGATTTCTCTAGCGTTCATAATACATAATAGATTTCATCGAAAAGAAAGAAAAAATAATTTCTCTTTCAATACTGCGTACTTATAGTTTTGTTGCATATGATGCTAACAATACATAATGTTTGATTTTATTCCACCATGATTTATATTTTTTTCATGTATGTATCATATTAATTTGTTTAATAGTACAACTTGAACTTTTGAAATTAATAATAACTAGAATATTTTATTATCTCCCGTATAATAATATGTTATATAATGTATATATCAATTGTCATATGGTCTAACATCATTTAACTTTTATGATTATTTGAAATTTGATTTCACTACCACTTCTAATTATAGTATGTTCTACAACTAGTATACATCCAAGTTTTGGTTGGGCAAAGAAACATTATCATATTAGATTTTAGAATACGTGGCTTTAAAATTTCAGTGCTCACTCAATAGTGAAATCAAAACTTCACAAAAATTAAGCAACCGTTTCGCATAGATTCTCAAATTTATTTTGAAAAACTTAATTTGGGTGAAGTTTGGTTTGAAGATAAAAATGTGTTTGGACATCAGTTTTCAAAATATATTTCCCATTTTGGAAAAACATGAAACATAACTTATACTCATAAGTTATAAAAACTATCAAAATACCCAACAATACCATTATCAAATAACATTCATTATATTATCGCAAATCATAGTCTTGAAACATATATCAATTTGGTACAAAATGATCATTTTTATAATGAACTACATGATACACTATCTAATGACCGAGAAGACGAAGTAACATTGTTACAAAATAATAAATTGTAGGCTCTTTTATAAAATATAAAAGTTTGGGACAATTTTTTAAAAATTTAATAATGATAGTTTGGCCCAAAACCAGTTATTGAGCTGGTTTTGAGATTTGAAATTTTGAATTTTTCAAAAATATAAGCAAAATCTATGGTCAAACATGTGTCCTAAATAAATTTATTTTGGCAAAATCTAGGATCAAACAGGTCCTAAATAAATGACGGGTTACTCTTAATTTAGTCTTAACATTTTACTACTTCATACTTGTAACGCTTTACGCATAACTTTAAAGATTCGGCCAAATCTTGATGCATTTAGAAGATTTATTTGAACTTCAACAGAGTTTACAAGAAAGATATAATTACCAGAGAAGGGTAAATTACAATTAAACGACAATTTGATGAAGATCAGAGAATAACAAGAGGATAAATTACAACTGATAATAACGACTTACACAACAAAAATTGACTTCAGTATACAACAGCTGGACTAAGCAATCACCGGGCAACAACCTAATGTAAATTCGTATGAATGCTTATCTACATAGTGGTTACAACAAATTGACCGAAACCAACATCTATTTGGATGAGTAAATAGTCATTCACAACACAATGAAGTGCTACCTACAGACGAGTGAAAGCTGTGTCATGTTGTTTTCTCTCTTCTTGTATAGACTGAAATATCCGAGCTGCAGATTCTGTGGCAGACCTTGGATTGTGAGGTACAACTTTGATAACTCTTGCTGAATGATCAGAGTTGTCCGTAGCTGGAGATGCGGGGAAAAGAGAAAGCATGTTTCTTCCTTGTGCGCTGTTACTCACGGACGCTCTCTGAATTGGACTGCTTGCAGTGCTGGCTTGTAGCTCATTATCTCTGGTGGCCTGATACCTTAAAACATCTGGAACATTTCCATTCTTCTCACTCGGAACATTACTTGAGTCCTGATGTTGAATGTTAAAGTTATCAACCCCTCCAGATAACTGGTGTTGAAAACCTGGCGAAGTAAACTGGTTTGATTCTTCAACAGTAGATGATGAGATTGGTGGATTCATAACTGGCATGTTATAATGAGGAAAATAGCCGTGACCAGTTGGAGGCGCGAAAGGAACTCCCATTCCTTGATAGTGAGGATGGGGACCAATAGCTGGAGGAAAAACGTTCCCCATCAACCCTGGAGGTCCACAACCTCCATTAATAGGACTCGTAAATCCAGGTCCAGGAAATGGCTTGTATACAAGTCCTTCAGAAGGAGACATCACTGGGATCAACCATTGGTGCCCCGGAGGTTGTTGAAAGCACCAGGGACTCGTGTTAGCATCATTTGTCACAGGCGTTGGTGGCGGATTTCCTGAAAATGGTCTGTGGCTAGAGAGCTGGCTACCGTTTTGCACAGAAGAAAGAGATGCCTTTCCCACAGTGTTTTCAGCAGAGCATTCCATCCTGAAGTTAGGCTTCTCGGAATCATTCTTGCGCTTCGGAACACTTTGAGATTCTCTAATAATACACTCCAACGGCAGTCTTTTACCAGACGAACTCTTTAATGGTTTGCCTAAATAAGCAGCATCTTCAAGCATACTGTTTGGTGACTCGGCAATGAGCTTCTGGACCTGTTAAAATAACAGGAAAAATGCATGAGCAGCGTATTAATGAATCGAAAAACAGTATATAGATCATATTTTCCATTTCACACCCTCCCCCCAAATTGCTACAAGAGATTCAGCCTTAGGAGCTGCTTTACCTTTATTAGTCGATGCAACTCAAACACTTGAATGGCAAACGCTCTTTGCTGGCTGTACCAGGACAATGGAGAGCGTCAGGAAAACATAAAGAGAATACAATATTTTGAGAGAGATTAGCTCTTCAGATGCATGCGGCCAAAGGTATCTAGAACATAGAATAAAACAAAGAGTGTACAGCGGAAACTCAATTTGAAGAGATAGAGCAAGACAATATATAGAGAGAAACAGTAGTGATAAAGCAGAATGACTCGATGAATATCCTGAAACCACTTAACTACTCCGAACTCCACAAAAAGCTTGAACAAAAGAGTCTCTGCACAGTTAGTAGACAACAAATGGTAAAATCTTTATCTACAAAGGGGCAATCTTTCAATCAATGCGAATGCAAAAAATGTTTTGAAAAGGTCCAGTATCGTAATTATTATCCCAAAGTGCAAACTTAAAATCCCACCAAACATGTCATATCGCGTGAACTGATGTCCACAATGCTTAAAACCCCATCCTGTGCAGCCTCCACCCTGACTCAGATATGTGAGCCTCCCCTACATCTATGTGGATGATTATGGCTTTTACCAAAAAATAGAGCAGATAGTCTCCTTCAAAGCCATTACATGGTTGATTCCCAATAACACGTGCTAGTTGCCAGAGCTATCATCTTCTCACACCAATGCCAACACCATAAACTGGTTATCTTCTCCAGCAAGATGGTTTACAACTCAAGAGCAACAACAAAGAGGAAAAAGAAGTCCCAGCGGAATATATCAAATCGACAATGAATAGAATGATCCAGTGCCAGCCAGCTCACCTTGAACAAAGTACACAGTCTGACATGGTCCCCACAGTGCCATATATCCACGGCTGAAATCCCTCAAGGGTTGCTGTAAACGACAATGCCCACTTTGTGGGAACCATCGGACTCTGCACAAAGAGATATACCCACACAACTCCTACGATCATGCCATATGTTTCCGTCAAGAATTAGTTCGGCCACGACACATGAAAAGCTTGATACCACAGACAACCTTAATTCGGCATTTATATACTCCACCAATCGGATACACTGTCATCTCTAAGAGAATATAAAGTTATCTAAAATAGTGTTCTAATGCTTGTTACCTCTTCCAAATGTGCCAAAAGATCCAATAGCAATACTCAGTTAAATCCAGATCGCAAGGACAAACTCCTTTCTTCCCTTTGTTGGATAATAGATTGTTAAAACTACTAAAAACAAACTCAGGCAACAAAGAGAGGAACAACTAATGCTAATTCAACATTTTCGAAAGCCTCAGAACTCCACAGTAGCCTATTAGCATCATGAAACAAAAGAGAAATTTTTTTAATCATCAAGTAATAAAGAAAAAACATATACAAAAACGAAGAAAGAAAAACTTCCTTTGGGGGAACTTCTAATAACATGGTACTTCTCATTAGTTGCTCTCACACCTTATTAATTAACATTTAAGTCACAAAGTTCAAAATTGTCATTCACGATCATCTATACCTAACATGTAACTCAAAATTCATCAAGTCGCAACATAAACCATCACACAAAAAGATCATCTGGACTCTTTGGAGATATTGATGACACGCCATGATACAAAAAAGATAGCAGCTGACATATAACTATTAAGCAAAGAGTACCAAGGAAAAAGTGCCTGATATACACAGATCCTTTGTACTCAAACATGCCTTAAACTGCAAGCGCACAACATTATCTAAAGAACAAGAAGATATATCAGAGAGCATACCTTATATTTACAAGAAAAGACCATGAGGATACATATTAGGGGGGTCATTTTGTCACACTCTATATATCATGATCTGAATGGCACTGGGTAGTACAACCATCAGGAAAATGAAAGTCAGGTCTAAAGAAAAGCTAGTCAATAAAATTTCTCCGCCCAACTGACAAATGGAACAGTATATATTTCGAGTTTCGCATGATGTGACAAGGAATTTGAATGTCAACCTGAAAGCAACACGAACTTACTTGACAATTGCTCTTCTGGCTTTCCAGAAACGCTTTAGGCCAATTATTCCCACAACATCATCAGGAGTGATGTCCGTTCCAGACATAGATTCCACTATGGAAGTCTCAGATAAGTCGTCACCTTGGTCCACAATTCCTGTTTGTAATGATTTACATGTCCTGTCTTCCTGGGATTCCATACCATTTATGAGATTATTAGTAATTATCTGCTCTTCTGATGCAAATTCTTTCATGGGATAAGAATCGCCATCATTTACACCAGTAGCAGGTTCAGGTATGATGGTACAACCAACCTGACGATCAAATCTGCATTCTGGTCATTGAAAAAGATTGGTCTTAGGTATTATGCCAAAATCATAAGGAGGCTCACATCTTGGTGTGAAATGCAAAGTTACATCAATTTGTACGAGAAGACCTTATGACAGCTTACCCTTGGATGGAGAGTTTGAGGTTGTTCTATGCTCTCTACTAGCTGGAATACATTTGGGATTCTCCTCATTCTGGCTATCGCGCTGTTGTCTCAGAATTATATTCGTAAGTCCTTCCAAGTCTTTATTAGGATGCCCTGAAAGGACTGGACCAGAGGGAGAGAGCTTTTCCATATCCAGATTATGACTCCCATTGGCATGACCTGGCTTGGAGTTAACAAAGACGGGGACTGTAAAGTCATCCTCTTCTGTTCTCTTATTTAATTCAAATTGTTCCAAGAGTGTATTGGGATTGGAACTGTGGCCAGGTGGTTTATCAGCTAGACGTCCAGATGGAGGGTGTTGAACAGGGAAATATAAAACTCTTTCGTGCCCACTACCCTGCAAAATGTAGTTGATCCGTACAGTCAGCTTACAAATTCAACCAACCACTAAATTTACAGCTATCGATGAACTACACAGTCAATGAACGTTATCCCAAAAGAGATGGTTTCGAATCAAGATACCTTTAAAAGCCCAGCAGTAACATCACCACACAGTTTAAGAACATAATTAGATGTGACTGTAAATGTGAATATCTACATTTTCTTTGACCACAGGACAAAGCCGAGGAAATATATAGCATTGACACACTTAACATTACATCTTCACAATGCATTAAGTTGAAAAATTTAGGGTTCTCTTTCCCTTGGTAGTTGGTACATAAAAACATCCAAAAGGAAAGTGCTCTCCCAAACGAAAGTCCCAAAAAAGTACAAAAAAATCAGGCAAATCCAGATGATAATCAGCACAAGGTAATATATAAAGATAAGACACTTGATACTCATAAAGCGAAGACAATTGATCCTTCATGATATGTCAAGTGATGCAATGCGGTTCAACCAATTGAAGCGAAAATTACTACTCACCCCGTTCCAGTTTATGCGAAGCTTTTGGCTTTTCAAGATTCAAACTATGTAAACTTTGATCAACATTTCGAAACACATTTTGTCGTTAAGTTGACATGAGAAGAATTGCAACTTATAGTTTTTTTTGTATAGTTTTTTAATATCCAAATTCTGACTTTAAAATATGGAGTTAATCTAAGCCAATTTAGCTTCCAAGATTAATCAAATTGTTTCTCGAAAAGTGAAAAGGTTTACATAAACAGGAACGGTGGGAGTACATTATCACCGAAGAAATAAGCTACAAGATTGTCTTTCTCTGTATTTACTAATGCTTGAAACACAAGCTCAAATTCAAACAACAAAAAAGAAACCAATGTAAGACTAAGTCAAAACGCACACTAAAAATAACTAACATCCAAAAATTGCTCAGAACAATAAACCAAACTAATCAAAGTGAGGCCCTGACTATATTCTATAGTTTAAGCAACAGATATCCTGTTCAAAAAGCACAAAGAGTTTGTTGAAAACTAGTTGTACCTGGTTGGAGGAAGGAGGGGGCAATTTTGCAGTGTTATTGTTGGGGTTAAGAGGCAAAACCCCTGAATTGAATCTCTGAGAAGGTATACTGAGCTGCTCATATAAAGCCATCTTGTTCCTTGGAGGTGCTCTTGGACCTCCTTTTTCTGTATCATTTACATGAAGCCTTGGGAACATTGGACCCATCACTTTCTCTTCACCTTTCCCTCTCTTCATTTCCCTTTTCACTCCTAATAATTACTCCTAACTTAAAAAAATCACAACTCCAAGAATTCAAAGATCAATTTTTTCCTAGCATAAACAGTAGAATCTCATAGATCAAACCCAAGAAATCAGTTCTTTTACTCAAATTTCCTTGACCCACTTGGGAAAACACAGAAATCCAGCAAAAATTTCAAGCAAACAGACAAAACCCACCAAAAAGAACCACAAAATCCCAACAACCCAGAAATCAAAACCGACTCTTGACCTCGAAATCAAGCGATTACTCTCACCAAGGGAAAAAAGACATGTACTTTGAGAAGTTGGCCTATGTTGGGAAAATGATAAGAAGAGATATTAAAGTGACCAAAAAAACAAGAAATGATTCGAGTAAAAAGGGAAAAAGGGGCAGGAATTAGGGATTTCTAAAAGGGCCAAAGAAAGATAAAAGGGAAGGACAATTGTGAAAGGGTACAAAAGTGCCAAGAGGTGGACCCAGTAGTTATGGATAGACCATAGAGAGAACCTAGAAGCTCCTAAAGTGATATTATATGTTTATTTTAAATTAAAAAAAAAGAAATTGGTTGGAACATACTTTGTCCTAAATCTAAATAATCAAGCCATTAGGTCTCTTTCAAGTTCAATTTTGCCACGTAAACAAAGATTTGGTATAAAAATTGGCTAGTGTAGCTGAGTTGATGATCACAGCATTACGGTGGGTGAGATTGGGATTTTTTATTTTAATATGAGCTTTGATCACTTAAAAGCCAAAAAATTGCAAAAATATGTCATCTTTTTGTTATATTTAACTTTTGAACTCGCTTATCTTATGCGTAGAATTTCAAATTATTAAATTTAAAATTTTACCCATGAAACAAGCAAAGACAAAAATTCACTGGTCTTTTTGGCTAAACAAGAAGTTCGGCTTTAACTTAAAAAGTCTCTAAAGCTCAGCTCTTTAACTTTTGCATCTTGCTATTACCATGGTTAATATAGGAAAATTAACGGAATACCCTTAGGGGTCATACACTTTATACCGATATAAGTTATATTGAGATAAGTTATGTTGGAATTGTTGTTTATTCATTGTTTGGTATGTTGTATTAAGAATGACAATTGCATAATTTCTAAGAAGAAGGTATAAGTTATAACTGTGCTAATTACTCCACCTTCTATAAGGTATAAGTTATCTCAGTGTTAAAATTAACACCAGGATAACTTATACCTGGTTTGCTAACCAAACAGGGTATTAAGGTGGTATTAAATTTTTATACCCCCTTAGTAATTACTCCTTCCGGTCCAAAATAAGTGATTTTTTGGTTGTTTTCACACATATTAAGAAATTCACCTTTTAACATTAATTAGTAATGAAATTGACCATATTAACATTTACTATCTCTTCACATAAACATTCCTAACACATACTCCAACATTATTTACTCCAAGTGCAATGTAGGAAAAAAAAAATTAATTAATTCTTAAAACCCAAAAAAAGCACTTATTTTAGATTACAAAAAAATCAAAAAATTAGTTATTGTGGATCGTAGAGAGTAACTAATTTAGCAAAAAATATCAACAAAATAACCAGCAAGGGTGTAGTTGTATATGTTGGAAATAGACAATTCACATGTTGAACTATTCTACATGTTGTATACCTTAATAATCACAAATTTTTTAAAGCACGTATTTTCTATTCGCAAAATCATAGAAGGGAATCTTTACTTTGTAAAAGAAAGTCTCCACTCTCCACATACTGATAGTGACAGGCAACAATATTCAGCGAGAAATACACATCGTATTTTGGATAATTAAGACCTAATAAACATTACCCGAAGACTACATTACAATTCCATTAAGAAGTATCTCTTGGATATTTACAGCGAAGAAATATAACTGCACAATCAACAATGCAGTGTTACAAAACGAACGGTAATAATAACCTTGTTGGGTTATTATATTTGACTTCGATCGCTTTATACTATTTTAAGGTATAATTTAAACATATTACTAGCCACTTTTCAGTCATGTAATCGAAAAATAGGACGAAACTCTATGACAATATCCAAATGCCGTATTTCTATCTATACTTCTAACTTTCTTCTATTTTCCACCCATCTCCTTTTGACATATGTGACAATTCACCATCTAATTGACTTTATAAAATGCAAAAAATGGGTGATAATAGGGTGTTGAGTATTTATCGTCGCCCGTGTACTATGGCTGCCAAAACAGCTCAAAGTCATTGCTATACAACGACCTATCTTGAATCTCTAGATTAGCAACATGACCATGTATGTATGAGCTGGAAATTGGATATATATACACAGTGCTATTTGGTCGATGGTTAGGTGGATAAGTAAAATTATTATAGTAGTAATAATATTGTTTACCCTGAAAAAGGATAACAATTGAATTTATACGCGATTTTAAGAATACATGATATGACTGTTATTCAATTGTATTTGTAAAATAATTTTGGAGAAGACAAAATAACATATAAATAGAAATGTAACTCTTTAGAAGGGTTGTTTACGTAAAACGGCCATAACGTAAATGGCTATTTACGCAACAATAACCCGGGAATTCATAACGAGGAGGAAAACGGAAAACGAATAACGAAAAAAAATGCTTATTTACGAAAAATGAAAATTTAATAATATTACGTTAATATTTACTATTAACAAATTAATTTGGTCCAAAAAATTAATCAATCAATGCTGAAGCCGAGCCGAGCGAGCGACGACGACGACGGCGCGATGCTTGCCTTCTTCTTAACTCATTAAGAGCTAGAAGAAGAGCAATTGTATATATACCCATCAAAAACCTTTTTCTCTTCCAATATGGGACAATGTCCCTTCGTCAAGGAGGGAAACTCAAATATTTCATTTTTCCTCCATTTCCCATTCACCCTCTTTTACGCTACATTAAGCTTAAAAAACTCAACAATCCCCCACATGAATGGGGAATGACTATATCACGGAAATATGCATGAAAAACTGCGATTCGCAAGCAAGGATTAATCGCATATGAATAAGCAGGTTTCCCTTTGAACTTTCCGTAGTGAACTTATGTCGGATATACTCGGTCAACCGGTAGATTTGATATCTTTGAACCGTCGAACTTCGGTGTATACCTAGACAACTATAAGTCACACAACCAACCCTTAACTGTCTTTGGTTCTCATTGTTGTGTTCATTTCAGCCATGAACACCGCTTGATTTCATAAGTGCATAGAGAACTGGCCTTACAAAATTCTCCTTGAAGCGGTTAATAATTCACACTTACACAGGTGATTCCTAAACGTGTCACCCCGTAGATACACTATTTGATATACCCCGTATCAAATTTAAAAATCATTAAAAATCCTTAATGTTTTTCCTAGGTACTTAACATTGTCTCATCATGAGAAGGAACCAAAATTTTAGTTGAGAATGTTGAACCGTCATTAATGACTTTGTTTGATCTCCTTGAACCTAGATCTTGGGATCTCCAGTCTTCTAGGTAGAGTTACCACCATAATGACTTGTTCTCGGCCATAGTCCCGTTTCCCTCGATGATTTCTCAACTACCTCTCCAGTTAGGCCTTTTGTGAGTGGATCTGACACATTATCGCTTGACTTTACATATGCAATCGTGATTATTCCTCTAGAGAGTAATTGCCTAACGGTTTTATGTCTTCGTCATATATGACGAGATTTACCGTTATACATAACGTTCCCAGCCCTTCCACTTGCCGCTTGACTATCGCAGTGTATGCATATTGGTGCCAACGGTTTGGGCCAAAATGGAATGTCTTCCAAGAAATTCCGGAGCCATTCAGCTTCTTCACCGGCGTTATCTAAGGCTATGAACTAAGCCTCCATTGTAGAGCGGGCAATACAAGTTTGTTTGGACGACTTTCAAGATACCGCTCCTCCACCAATAGTGAATACATATCCACTTGTGGACATAGAATCAGTTGAACCGGTGATCCAATTTGCATCACAGTATCCCTCAATCACCGCAGGATATTTACTGTAGTGCAAAGCAAAGTCCTGGGTATGTTCCAAATATCCCAAAACTCGTTTCATTTCCATCCAATGAGATTGACCTGGATTGCTCGTGTATCGACTCAATTTACTTATAGCACAAGCTATATCTTGTCGTATACAATTCATGATATACATTAAGCATCCCAACACACGAGCATAATCCAATTGTGATATGCTTTGACCTTTGTTCTTTGCTAGTGCAAGATTCACGTCAATTGGAGTCTTTGCAACTTTAAACCCTAAGTGCTTGAATTATTCAAGTACTGTCTTAATATAATGAGATTTTGACAATGTCAGGCCTTGATGAGTCTTATGGATCTTAAATCCCAGAATTAAATCAGCAACTCCCAAGTCCTTCATATCAAACTTGCAAATTAGCATACGCTTAGTCACATTTATGTTGGCAATGTCATTACTCATTATCAGCATATCATCCACATATAAGAAAATAATGACTATGTGATTTGGAACATTTTTAATATACACACATTTATCACATTCATTTATCTATTGTTTGGTCAAATTTTGCATGACATTGTTTGGGTGCTTGTTTTAGTCCGTAAAGGGACTTAACAAGTCTACATACCTTCTTTTCTTTACCTGGAACCACAAACCCTTCAGGTTGTTTCATGTAGATTTCTTCCTCCAAATCTCCATTTAAGAAGGCCGTCTTAATGTCCATTTGATGAATTTCAAGACCATAAACTGCAGCTAATGCTACTAGCGCTCGTATGGACGTAATTCTTGTATGTATCAAAATAGTCAAGACCTTCTCGTTGTCTATACCCTTTGACCACAAGTCTTGCCTTATATTTATCAATAGTGCCATTGTCACGCCCCAAAATTTAGGGACGAGACCGGCGCCTAACCGAATGAACCCGGTCAAGCGAACCTGATTTGCCTTTCCTACCCGACACGTTTCCTCGTGGTTATAGCAGACATTATTCATATGAAATAGCAAGATAAAATTAAAAGTGTGTGATCACAACATAAAGTCCATTTTCCTCTTTTAACTTTTCAACATTAGATATTTCCAAGACATACATGCTAAATACAACCTTCCCGATACGGGATCAAGAGTACGAGTAAGTACAACAACTACCCAAAATATATTTACAACCCACATAATATCTACGGAGCCTCTAAGAGTACGGAGAAATGCACATGGACTTGCCGGAAACAAGGCCCCGACTATACCTCAAAAGAAACAACATATACAAAGAAGTCAACATGGACTACACACAGCACCTGGAGAAAGCGGGGCTCACCAGAACTGTTGAAGGGATGAAGGGAAGACACCACTATCGGCGATCAGCGCTACTTGCTACAGAACCACCTACATCCATTTAAAAGATCTAGCGCCCCCGGCAAAAAGGACGTTAGTACCATTGAATAGTACTAGTATGTATGAACAAACCTACTCTAAATAGGATAAATATCAATAGTCAAACACAAATAAAGACATCACACAACAATACACCGAAGCTAGGGAAAACACAAGCAAGAATTTACACATCCCTTATCCCGTTTTTCCATCTTTTGGATTATGTTCTTTTAAGTTTCATCTTGTTATTATTATTACTATCCATCGTGTCATTGTCACACGGAGTCCGATCTCTGCCCGATCGGCTAATCCATCCTAGGTGAGGTCCGAATATCATCACATCTCATATCACCACCGTGGCTTGTTCACACGGAGTCCGATCTCTGCCCGAATCAGCTAGGCTAACACCGTGGCATGTGCACTGCACACGGAGTCCGATCTCTACCCGATCGGCTAGGCCATCTCAACTGAAACAGTGAGGACAATAATCATCATCATATCACAATATCAAGTCATCCATGTGTACGGCATGGAGTCCGATCCCAGCCCGATCGGATAGGCCATCTCACCCCTAGGACATTCTCCTGGTCAATTCATGGATATTTTAGATCACTTTTATCAGTTTTAACCTTTTTGATTCCCAAAACATATCATTCTTTAATTCATCTTTCATATCATTAGAATCCTTTGATTCGTATTTCACAACAATCCATCCTTTAATCCATATTCCATAACAACCCAATCCATTAATTCATGTTTCATATCAATTCAACCCCTTGATTCGTATTTCATATCATTATCAATCTTTATTCATATCTCATACCACTCCAACCTTTCACATTTTCCACACCCATCACATGAGAGGATAGAACACATAGTAAAAGAGGGAAACATGGCAACCACAATCTATATACTCAATTAGTATAACAACATGGTAGTTACATGTAACAACATAGAAGCAAAAATTTCTCAATTAGGCACGTAGAACATATAAATTTCCACAGATAATCATCAAGAGAATCCTACCCGGAAAGTGAGCACAAACGGGCTTATCCTATGAGGATTAGAGTTAGCCATACATACCTCGAGTTGGGATTTTTCCTTAATTTCTACCTCGAATCATCGGACCTTCTAGTGCCTTCAATCTAATTCACAATGTGACATATTTAAACTTAGAATTAGGAACCATGAACATGACTTGAACTCATTTGGGCATTTTATCAAACACTATGTGTTCCATTAGATTTCAGAACCCCTTTTTAGTGGAAGATTACTCTAACCTACTTCCCTTTACTAGATTATAGTAAATTAATCACATGCATGCAAGGTCTTTAACTCTCATCTTCAAGAACTAACCTACGTGTGTTCCCTTTTAACTATAATCAACGAATTAAGGGAAATTGGGTGGAAACTTACCTCTTATGGTGAAGAAGATGACGACTACTCGATTAATTCCGGGCTTTGGTGAAGGTGGTGACTTTCTCTCACTAGAACCCACTCTCACTTCTCTCTATTTTAATCAGAAAGTTGTTAAAATGAAGGGGATGTGTGTTTTATTAGGCTGGGGGTCGGGTTTTAAAATTAGAAATTAGAGGCCCCGATGCATGTATGCGGTCAGGAATGCGATCACATTCCTGTTATGCGGTCCGCAGACCTATCGCATAAGTGGCCCTCAGCTGGGCCAAAAAGAGAAGCAGACTGCCCAGGTATGCAGCAACTATGCGGTCCGCATACCTGTTATGCGATCGCATAGTGCGCCGCATAACTCCCTTCACAAAAATATAGGTGCAAGAATGCGACAACTATGCGGCCCGCATTCATGAAATGCGATCACATTATGGTCCGCATAGTTGTCCTCGAAATGGACAACAAACTGTCCAAGTATGCGACCACTATGCGGTCCGCATACCTGATCTGTGATCGCATAGTGGACCGCAAATCCGCACAAATCTAGAAAATTCTATCTTTTAAGTCCTGGGGTACTTTTGTTTTTACTCCTAAATGGTCTGATTTAAGAATTCCTACAGTTATATCAACATGGGGACCTATCGGGGCATCGTTTTTAGTTAAGAAATTTTACGGGTCTTTACAGCCATCATTTTTCATTTTCCTCTTATAAATCCATTTAGAACCCAACAGTTTATTTCCAGGAGGAAGATCAACCAATTCCCATGTATGGTTGTTCACTAAGGATTCTATTTCACTATTGACTGCCTCTTTCCAAAATAATGATTCCGAAGAAGACATAGCTTCTTTAAATGTCCGGGGCTCATTTTCCAATAAGAAAGTCACAAAATCTTGTCCAAATGAAGTAGACTTTCTTTGACGTTTACTACGCCTTGGATCCTCCTGATTAAATGTTCTTTCTTTTGTTTCTTCCCGAGGGCGTTTAGATCCTTCACCAATCGACTCACATTCCTTTTTACACTTATATATATATTTTCAAAGAACTCAACATTATCTGATTCTATAACCGTATTATTATGAATGTCAGGATTTTCTTATTTACGAACCAAAAATCGATATGCTTTACTATTGGTCGCATATGCTATGAAAACACAATCAACGGTTTTTAGTCCTATTTTTACCCTTTTGGGTTTAAGAACTTGTACTTTTGCCAAACACCCCCACACTCTAAAATAATTCAAGTTGGGCTTCCTTCCTTTCCATTTTTCATATGGAATAGATTGCGTTTTTCTATGGGGTACTTGATTTTGTATCCGGTTAGCCGTAATAACAGCTTCCCCCCACAAGTTCCGTGGCAAACTAGAACGTATCAACAATGCGTTCATCATCTCCTTTAATGAAAGATTCTTTATTTTTGCAAGCCCATTAGATTGGGCGTGTAAGGGGTCGTTGTTTGATGAATAATTCCATATTCTAAACATATTTCTTCAAAAGGAGATTCATATTCACAACCCCTACCACTTCTTATCATTTTGATTTTCTTGTTAATTTGTGTTTCAACTTTATTTTTGTATTGCTTGAATGCGTCTATTTCTTCATATTTACTATTAAGTAAGTAAACATAGAAATATCGAGTATTGTCGCCAATAAAATTTATGAAATATTTCTTTCCACCACGAGATGGTATTGACTTCATGTCGCAACTATCTATGTGAATTAAGTCTAAAGGATTTGAATTCCTTTCAACTGACTTATAAGGATGTTTAACATACTTAGATTCCACTCATATTTGACATTTTGATTTGTTTCATTCAAACTTAGGCAATACTTCAAAATTAATCATTTTCCGCAAGGTTTTATAATTGACATGACCCAAACGTATATGCCATAATCCATTTGACTCAGGTAAGTAAGAAGAAGCTGAAATTTTATTTTTATTTCAACAACCATTACATTCAACTTGAAAAGGCCCTCAGTGAGGTAACCTTTTCCTACAAACATCTCATTCTTACTTATTACAACCTTATCAAATACAAAAATACATTTAAACCCGTTCTTAACAAGAAGTCCAACAGAGGCTAAGTTCTTTCTATTCTCGGGAACATGAAGGATGTTGTTCAGAGTCACCACCTTGCCAGAAGTCATTTTTAGAAATATCTTCCCACATCCTTCGATTTTGGCCGTTGCAGAATTTACTATAGAAAATGTCTCTTCGGGTCCAACGGGAGCATATGTAGAAAATGATTCTCTAATAGCAAAATTATGGCGAGTGACTCCAGAATCAATCCACCATTCCTTAGTATTTTCCACCAGATTGCGTTCAGAAAGCATAACACACAAGTCATCAACATCTTCGCGTTTCTCAACCATGTTTGCTTGACCCTTCTTCTTGTCTTTCTTTGGAGCACGATAATCTGCAGATCTGTGCCCAGCTTTTCCACAATTGTAGCAATTTCCATTGAACCGCTTCTTGCTTGGGTTGCTTTTCGTTCCAGAAGCCTTATTATTTTGAGGAGTATCCTCAACTATGTTTGCTCCTATTATTGTTGAGTTTTCACGGCCTTTCTTTCTGTAGCTTTGTTGTCCTCTTCGATTCTCAACCGAACAATGAGATCTTCAAGCGACATCTCCTTGCGTTTGTGTTTCAAGTAGTTTTTGAAGTCCTTCCTCAAAGGAGGCAACGTCTTAATCATCGCTGTAACTTGGAATGCTTCATTGATGAAAAGACCTTCAATGAAAATTCTATTAGTAAAACTAATAAAATTAATACTTTCAACATAAGTATCAATTCGAACTATACCTTCAGCAAGGAGATCGTGAATAATCACTTGCAATTCCCGGACTTGGGTAATAACATACTTGTTATCTACCATTTTGTAGTCCAAAAATTTAGTGGCAACGGATTTCTTCAACCCGGCATCTTCAGTTTTGTATTTTCTTTCAAGCGCAACCCACAGTTCTTTTGACGTCTCCGCATTACTATAGATGTTATACAGATGATCCTCCAGTCCGCTAAGAATGTAATTCTTGCATAGAAAATCAAAATTCTACCCCAGTGATACTTCTGACTGTTGCTCATGCGGCGATCAGCTGAACTTGCTTCAGAATTTTGAGGGCCCTCCTCAAAATTCTGCCCCAGTTTCCAATTACGGGGAAAATGAAATTTTTATTGAATTGTGACCGAACCCATATGGTTGCCTACGTATCCCCTCTTAAACGGGAATCAGGTCAGGCGTAGTTCAATTTACATCATTGATAAAAGCATAAAGATTACACATAGTAACGCTTGACTGCATCTGAATTGATTGGTTTTGGCCAAACTTCTCTGTCCATTTCTGCAAGTATAAGTGCTCCTCCTGTCAGCACTATGTGAACCATGTACGGACCCTGACAGTTGGGAGAGAAATTCCCTTTGGCTTCATCTTGATGTGGAAAGATTTTCTTTAACACCAGCTGCCCTGGTGTGAATCGTCTCGGCTTGACTTTCTTGTTGAAGGCTCTGGTCATCCTGTTCTGATATAGTTGACCATGGCAGACCGTATTCATTCTCTTCCCGTATATGAGATCCAGGATCTCATAACGACTTTTTACCCATTCTGCGTCGCTGAGCTCAACTTCTTGTATAATCCTTAGAGATGGAATCTCATTTTTTCCCAGGAATAACAGCCTCTGTACCATAAACTAGCATATAGGGAGTTGCCCATGTTGATGTGCGGACCGTGGTGCGATATCCCAACAAGGCAAATGATAACTTCTCGTGCCACTTCTTGTGCCTTTCTATCATCTTCCTTAATATCTTCTTGATGTTTTTGTTGGCAGCCTCTTCAACTCCATTCATCTAAGCTTTGTAAGCTGTGGAGTTCTTGTGTTTGATCTTGAAAGTTACACACATAGCTTTCATCAAGTCACTGTTGAGATTGGAATCATTATCAATGATGATTGACTCTGGAACTCCAAACCGACAAACAATGCGGTCGCGGACAAAGTCGGCCACGACTTTCTTAGTAACTGCTTTGTAGGAGGTTGCTTCGACCCATTTAGTGAAGTAATCAACGGCTACCAGAATGAACCTGTGTCCGTTGGAGGCGGCAGACTCGATTAGTCCAATAACATCCATGCCCCTTCCACGCCTTAGTCACGAGAAATCGTTCATTTTCTAGAGTTTCATCGGGCAGAACATGAACATCTTCCTTAATGAACTTATGTAGACTTAAAGTCGTCAAGTAGAAGAACATCTTCTGCTGCCACCTCTTGAAATCAATCCCGAAAAACTTTTCGGGTTTTTCTGTCGGTGCCAATGCCGGTGTTGTTCGTCTCACCGATGCATTGGCAGTCACCATAGGAACAGTCTGGTTCCCGTTGTCATTCGTCGTTTCTGTAAAAGAATGACACAAACAAACGTTAAAGTCACATAGATTTTAATCTCTAATGGAGTAGAAAATCACAAAGGTTTTAGTCTCAGAACAGTGAGTATAACACAAATATAGGAAATGATTAAGTTCCTTAAGCTTGTTATTCAACTGTATTTGTAAAATAATTCTAGAGAAGACAAAATAACATATAAATAGAAATGTAATAGTAATAGACTTTAATCCGAGCCCACTGAATTCACAGTGTTTCCTTAAGGAAGTTAATCCCCTCCTAGTACCCAAGGTTGTGGATTATTTCCTCCCAGGATAGAACGAATTACACCCTAGTGTAGCGGTACTTCAAACCCCAGTGTTTCAGCGAACACAAAGATCGGTAGCAAATCATACTTATTGTTGCTTTCTTTGTTGTTAAAACAATGCAGAAGAAAGAAGGAGAATTCAACAATTCGTATGGAAAATCTGAGAGAATGGATTGCTATTTATAGTCAATATGTTGAGCTCAAATTGAAGAGGTGCAACTCTTCAGAAGGGCCGTTTACGTAAAATGGCCATAACGTAAATTGCTATGTACACAATAATAAACCGGGAATTCATGACGAGGAGGAAACTTAATTTTCCATTATAAAACAGAAACGAATAACGGAAAACGGATAACGGATAACGGAAAAACACTTAATATTCCATTGGATTTAATATTAATTTTCCGTTTATAAAAATAAATATTTAATAATATTACGTTAATATTTACTATTAAATCCGAAGTTGATGCCGATGCCGATGCTGAAGTCGATGTTGAAGCAGAAGCCGAGCTGAGCGAGCGACGACGACGACGACACGATGCTTGCCTTCTTCTTAACTCTTTAAGAGCTAGAAGAAGAGAAATTGTATATATACCCATCAAAAACCTTTTTCTCTTCCAATATGGACAATGTCCCTTTGTCAAGGAGGGAAACTCAAATATTTCATTTTCCCTCCATTTCCCATTCACCTCTTTTAAGCTACATTAAGCTTAAAAAACCCAACAATAACTTGGCACAAGTTAAGAGAATATATTAATATTGAAAATGACGATAAAAGAAATAAATACAAACCAAACGAATCGAATAGCCTTGGACCTCGATATCGATCACTCTTGAACCAAGAGGAGTTTCAACTGATATAAGAACAAAGTAACAAGGTTATGAAATCTAGAAAAAGACATTATGTTGCTTTATGTTGCGTAAATGTGATGTGATTTACAAATGATCAGACCCCCTTTATATAGTGGGGGAGTCTTACTCTTGATACAGTTCTAAATGAAATAAGAAATCTCATGATTGGCTAATTTTCGGTCCCGGAGTCTCGAGCTTGACGATATAACTTTGCACCTCGGTTCGATATGATTCGAGGTCAAACCTTAATCTATCACATTCCAGTCTCGATCGATCACGCAAGGGGCGAGTCCGGTTTTGACCGTATACAGATAGTACCCTCGTTTCTCGGAGTGAAGATGGCGAGAAACAATATGAATTTCCGAATCCCATCTCGATGGGCCATGACGTAAGCAATGATCGGTCACAGAGACACCCGGTTGTGACATAAGCGACAAACGGATCCAGAAACGTCTTGTCGGTCTAGTTACCAAGACATTAAATGCATGTCAGTTGCTGGTCGCCACTAGGGGTTCTGAACCGTCACCAACAAACTATACGTACGTCAATTTTTCTTCATTCAAACATTACGTTCAAAGCTCCTCCCATTCTTGTTTTTTCAAAATTCCCTTTGTTGCAATTCTTGTAACAAAATTTCTTGAACCTTTAGCAAATTGCATACCTTCCTAATTCCCTTTTCTTCTGTTTTACAATGGCGAAAACTTCTAAAACAGTACTGATCATCTCCAACCCTGCACCACTATTGAATGGCAAGGAGGGGTCGATGTAGCTTTTACGCGAGGAATCGGGATCGATATCCGCAAGGAGTTATAAGATGGGAATTGGGTTCCTATCCGACCTGACTATGTATTTTGTCTTTAATTACACCTCTAGTCATAAGTTGGTTTGATTCTAGTCTAATAGTATTGCTATTGATTACTAAGTAGAAGCTTAAGTATAATATTTTTGTAAGGATTTTCTCAGTTTATAAAGGGCACTAGGGGAGCGACTTACATCTAGGCGAGTATCTAATGGAATCTAGAGTTTAGGACAAACTTGTTGTATATGGGATCGTGATATAACCGCACACTCAATTACTTACCCTACCTCTCGGTAGTTTGGGTGAATTTGCCCGAATTGGCTTTCTCAAGCCTAATTGGTTGTTCAAACAGTGCAAGTGAAATAGGCTCTAGTGAGTAATACTATCTCTAGGTTTAACCCTTTAATTGGGGCTATCAATATCTTGAATTCACCCAAATTTCTTGTTATCCTATTTTACCTAGACTTGGGTCCTCTTTCTCAAGAAGACCCTAGTCAAAAAGGCATGAATCAGTGTTTGCAACCACCAATTCAACAATTAAAGCATAAAACAAGCTAAATATCACTAACCCTTAACAAATAATCCCTAAAATTAAAGACCCATAAGATACCCACACTAGGGTTGGGTCACAACCCTAGCTAATGGGTCTAGCTACTCATAATCAAGGTAGAAATCAAAGATTAGATGAAATAATAGCCATAAATATTAAATACAAGGATAAAATCTAAGATTATAAGCTAAAGCTACTCTAAAATTACTCAAAAGGGAAAAGGCTGTTGTTCACGAGCTCACTGATACAAAAGATAACCTAAAAATGTGAAAAAGAACTATTTATACACAGCTGAAATTACTGGATAAAAATGGCCCTGCGGAGGTTCCGCTGTCAGCGGAAAAATAGGCGCCTCAGCGGATTGTCATTCGCGGCCGCACAATAACGAGCGCGAAATGCGCTTCTTCAAAATTGGACTTGTTTCTCTGAACCTTGATTTCGCTCCCAGCGGAATTCTAACCGCCTCAGCGTTAAGAAGTAGCATGGCTGCGTAAAATAAGCGTTGACCGCATTTCATAGTTTGCCAAGATTGCTAACTCTCTGATCCTCCATTTCCACTCTCAGTGGTATTTACGCCGCGACCGCGCCAATGGCTTTGCAGTTGCACTTTTGTGACGCTGTCAGCGGTCCCAACTGAGTCCAAATTCATCTAGATGAACCTCAAATCCGCGGCCGCCCTCAGTAATCCGCCCCAGCGGACAAGCTTACGCTACAACGTAAAATTAGCGCTGTCAGCGCTCCAATTGAGTTCGGGGTTTTTGCAAGATTGGCTTCTTTTTAAGTTCATTTTGGCCTCTTTGTCTCATTTTGACCAAAAACTGCAAGTAAGCACCTTGAGTTAGTTTTCGGGAATACCTTAACGCATTTTGCCCCAAAATCTAAGCAAAAGAGAGTAAATAGTAGGTTAAAATCCTTAGTTATCAACTCCCCCAAACTTAAGCTTTTGCTTGTCCTCAAGCAAACAAGGTAATTCCCACCTCCACAAGAAAAAGAAAGTAGAATTTTAGATGTCCTAAAGTAACTTCATCATGCTTCAATTGGGACTAACAATTAACCTCAACACAAATGCATTATTGACAATATTATGCAATGACTTTCTGAGTTCCATAGATCTAATGTGACACAAAAGCTTCAAGAGTTGACTGAATTCATCAAAGAGATTCGCTCTCTCACGTAGGTCACTGTGGATCCCAGACTCTTTCTTCTCTACTCTCCATGAACTCATCTCACCTTAAAGAATGTACGCTCAAAATCAGAATTGTCAAGAAGTGCACTCAACTATAAACCCTATAGGGCTTTAACAGGATGTAATGAAGGCCTTTTGGATCAAGACATAATTAACTATGATTATACCATTTTTCCTTAAGCACTCCATTTTCACAATTCGACTCATGTTTTTCTTGACTCTTTGAGTCATTTTATTCTTCCTTGGGGGAACTAAAGAGACACATTGTCGCTCTTTCTTCTATTTGACGCTCATTTTTCTCCTTTTCTCATCATTCCAAGCCTTTCAACATTGTTTCATTGAATCCTTTCAACCTTTACTTTTCTTTTGAGATGTTTCCTTTTTTTCTTTTCATCCTTTTCTTTGCCTTTCCTTGTCATCAATTCTTTTTGTTCTTTGAACCTTTCATCACTTTGAATTTCCTTGTCTCTCCCCCAAACTTATGTTTTTGACTATTTTTCATCATGAATGCTCAGGAAAGATTGGGTGCCAAGAGAGGGTCATTATAGAACGGATGAAGGCTTGTAATGCTGTTATTGAACGAAAAGGCTTAGGGTCAAAAGGGTTGACTAAGGATGATATAATGGTAGGCTGTGGAAGTCTTCAAATTCAACTGGGACCAATTAGAGCCTATAATCACTTCTCAAGTCGAGCTACACTTATAATTTCGCCTAGAAAAATATTCAGGGCAAGTTCTAGGCTTGTTGGCACGACACTTGGGATTGCAATTCAAAACCTCACAGCTCAAGCCACAGGATAAAGAGAATAGAGTCGAGGGACCACAACAACCTTAGCTTAGATTGAAAACTCTCACATATGGATACAAACACCACTTGATGACAATTTTAGACAACTCAAGATTCTAGGGGTCACAACTAGAGCTAGTCTCGTCTACATTTGTCTCTAACCATGAGGTCAAAGGTAAATATGCTGGTGCCAAGTGAAGCTTACTTGAGTCACATTCATTCACTACTACCATATAAAAGAAAAACAAAACCAAAAATAAAAACAGACTCAATCCCTTAAGAAGGCCGTCACGCCATCCATCGCAGGGAAGAGACACCCAGTTCACCCAAATTCCACCATTGGAAAGAACCGTGGCATTAAGAAAACTAAAGGCTTATTGATCACGAAAAAGTAAAAAGAACCTACAAGTTCAAAAAGAAGCTACTAAAGGAAATAAGAAGCTAAACTATTAATGAACATTACAAAAGAAGTTATAAAGTAATAATACGGAAAGTAAAATGAATATGTACAATAGGAGATTAAGACGAATATACATAAGAGGGGAATGAATATATACATGAAAAAGTAACTTTATGTACATACCAAAGATAAAAAGTACGGAAGTAAAGTACCAGAAATAGAAAATAAAGAAAGGAAAATAGTATCATGAGTTATTACAGACCAAATCATCATCAAAGTCACCAAGTTAGATCACCCCCCCCCCCCAAATAAAAATTAGCATTGCCCTCAATGCTAAATGCAAAAGTAGAATAGGGGAAGGGTAGAGAGTAAAAGAAAACTCCGTAAGATGCCCCTGTCTGCGTAGGAGCTGGGTAGACTGGGTCAATGGCTGGGTCCTGGGGCTGGGCTGATGCATCTCCCTCGGGGTCCTCCAGCTGGATCTCCAAATCCTGAGTCTGGGGGATCACTACCCTCCTCATAGGCTCACTGGTGGCCTCCTGCTCTGGCATCTGCGATGGCTGCGCTGTTTGAGCTGCACGGACATGCACTCCTATGAGTAGATCAAGTGGGATATCACCCGCTGTAGTGAGCTTTTCCACTTCCTTCTTCAACTCATTTTGGATCTTCTTCATCTTCTTTACATGTTTACCTAGGGACTTGATTTCCTTCTCATGTGTGCCCATGGACTCCAGAATCTTCTTCTGGTTTTCAACTAAACTCTTTAGAGTTTCCTCCAATGATGGATGCAACTGGATCTGGGCTGGGGCTGCCTGGGCTGCTACGACATTAGATAGAGCAGTTAGCTTTGATTAAGCTACCTGCAACCAATTGCTGATACCGGCCAATGTTTGGTTTACCCTCAGAGCAGTCTGAGGGTAAGCTGAAGAAGAAGACACTGAGGTAGGAATGAAGGCAAATGGTCCGAAGGGAGGATGTGGCATGGCAGCAGAAGACCCCTCAATAGTAGATGGCTATGAACCTGTGGCCACCACCCCTGGTTCTTCAGACTGGCCAATGGGAGCGGTGGCTTTGCTCTTGGACTTGGGGTTGTCCAAACCCTACAAGCTGTACCAGGAAAATGTCTTCTTCGGCTTCACCTTGGTGTCATAGTCCCTTCCCTCTACTCCCTGGTCCTGGAAGTACATAGTAAGGAAGTTTGGGAAGGGATATGAATGCTCACCCTTTATGATCGTCTTGTTAATCACCTTGGCCATAATATTCCCGACATTGATCGGGAACCCCGCCATAATATCCCCCACAATAATAGCACGGGAAACCGGCATGTCACTGTCATGAGTAATGGGGTCGATCCTGCTACATACAAATGTAGCACATCCCTTTGCCTCGAAACTCAAAGTGTTACTGAGGATAGAACCCCTACTATCAGCCAAGCTGGTGTAGTCCTGGGAATAGCAATCACAAAGGCTAGCCAAGGGCGAGCTAACTCATCCATCTCCACCTTCTCCAGATATAGGGTCTCATCTTCATCATTGAACCCATCAAAGTCACTAAGAGCTTTGCCATTGGATAGAATCTTCTTGTTGCGGACTTTGGTCAAGTATGTGCGCTATTTGATGTGGGTGACATTAGAATAGAACTCCTTGACCACAAGCTCATTGGCCTCTGGCAAGCTGTTGATGAAGAACTTCCATCCCACTATCTCGTTGAAGTGCCTTTTAACATTTGGGTTGTGGGGTAGAAGGTCCCGCTCAATGAAAGCCTCTCCAATGTAAGTGAGCTCTGAAGCCACCACTCCCTGAATTTGTGATAAGATTTCTCACTCATGAACTGGTCTTGTCATACTACCGGTTTCCGAGACCTCACCAATCCCCCTGTCTGAGTGTCACCACCCCTCCCATCATCTGAGGCATTATCATCACTATCGATTTGTACATCGGCAGGTGTGGTGGTGGAAGATGCTGTACTGGAGGCCGGAGGAGGTGGAGAATCACTGAGTCCTAAACTATCCGAAGAGCCAGATACAGAAGTTGACTCATTTACAAGGCGCTGGGGTTGAGACTGTGCCTCCTTTTGAGCTTGGCCAGTTTCCCCCTCCGAAATTTCCCGAGAGGGGACATATTCGCTAGTCTACGAGGTGTCTGGAGTGGGCCTCTAGAAAGTCTGCTTGTTGCCAATATCCTTCTAGGGGCTAGGGGTGTAGCTGGTTGTTTTCCCCGTCCCTGACCCCGTGATGATTCACCTCTTCCGGGCTGTTTATCTTGGCCACCTCTAGATCGAACCATTGTCTGCAAACATAATCAATGAAAGCTCATTAGCATTTGTTAATCAGTGAAGCATTAGATGTAAGCAGAAATAGGTTGCATAAGTTAAAACAATTGGACCGCTGTCAGTAGAAAAAGAAGTGCTGTAGCGGACAGACCACCGCTGCCAGCTGAAAATGGGGCGCGACCGCGAGAGGATGGGAATTAGAATACCTAGTCTCTGAACATCACTCACCGCTGACCGCGGAAAATTGGGCGCGACCGCGTAATCTCCACCGCTAAGAGCGGAAAAATGAATGCTGTCGCGAAAGCATTATAACACTTCTCTGAAATTAGTTTCAGATGTCCGCGAAAAAAGAACCGAAGCCGTGTAAAGCTGGTGCTGATAGCGGAAATTCCACCGCGGTCGCGTAAAACAGGCCAATTCAAACTTAACAAAAGCAAATCACCGTTGATCGCGGAATTTAGGTCGCGACCGCACAATTCAAATAACACAGACACTGAGGAAAGGTTCATAAGCTAGGGTTTATATTTCTTAAAGAATTTAGCAATTAACAAGCAAAATTAAAAACCCCAAACCCCATTAGGCATAAAAAAGAAACAATAATCCATTCATTTTTATCACTAGTTAAGCATGCTTATGATTCTAGGTCTATAGTAACTCTAACTAGAAAGAAAAACTAGAAAAAATAAGTAAAGAAAAGAGAAAGAACCAAAATTAAAACTAAGAGATTGATCATACCAGGATCTAGATTTGATGTAGGAATTAAACTTGTTAGATGAGATGGAGTTTAGATGCACAAGAGTGATGATGAACAGTGAAAAAGGGGTGATATGAAATGCTAGGGTGTGAAAAGTGTAAAAGGAGGAGGGCACCCCAATTTATACTAAAACCCTAGGCCCACACGGACTTACCTGGCGCGCCCGCGGAATTCCACCGCAGTCCGCGATTTTCACTTTCTGAAGAGCTGCAAGTGTGATCTCGCCACTGAGAGCGGAAAAACAAGCGCGTCCGCAGAAGCATGACTGCCGACCGTGAAAAACTGACCGCCGACGCGGAACAAACTTCAGAGAGTTACATTTTTTAGTTTCACAAGTCCGCGTCCGCTGCACTATTTCGCCCCCCCATAAGTGCTGCCACTGACCGCGAAAATTTGAGCACGACAACGGTTCAGTGCACACTTAGTCAATTTTCTCCAGTATGTGTTCTACACTGCATCAAACAATCCCTACACAAATCTTACAACCAGTTAGTTCAAAAGAGCCTAATCTAAGAAGAAGAAAAATGAAAAAGAAAGAAAAATCACCTGGGTTATCTCCCAAGAAGCGCTTGATTTGACGTCCCGGCACGGCGCAAGTTATCAACATCATTGAAACTTTATCAAAGCCACCACGTGGCTGTCCTCAAACTTGCCTAAGTAATTCTTCACATGATGCCCATTAACCCGAAGATTTCACCATTTCTGTTCTTCAAGTTAAGAGCACCAAAAGGTGTTACATGCACTACCTCAAAGGGACCACTCCATTTGGACTTTAGCTTGCCCGGAAACAGACGCAATCTGGAGTTGAAGAGAAGGACTAAATCACCCTCTTTTAATTCCTTGTTTCTTGCATATTTATCATGCAAGTATTTCATCTTCTCCTTGTACAATGATGAGCTTGAATATGCATGAAAACGAAATTCATCGAGCTCATTGAGTTATTCCACATGGAGATTTGCTGCAACATCCCACTTAAGATTTAATCTCTTCAAGGCCCACAATACTTTATGTTCTAGCTCAACTGGCAAATGACACACTTTACCAAACACCAACCGGTACGAAAACATACCGATTGGAGTCTTAAATGCAGTCCTATAATCCCACAACGCATCATCTAGCTTCCTTGACCAATTTGTTCTATTGGCATTCACAATTTTTGACAAGATGCTTTTGATTTCCCTTTTTGAAACCTCCACCTGCCCACTAGCTTGAGGATGATAAGGGGTAGAGACCTTGTGATTGACATCATATTTAGCAAGCAAAGTATCAAATGCCCTATTACATAAATGAGACCCCCCATCACTTATAATAGCCTGGGGCGTCCCAAACCGTGTGAAAATGTTCTTCTAGAGAAAAGCTACTACACTCCGGGCTTCGTTGTTGGGAAAAGCCACGACCTCGACCCACTTTGAAACATAACCAACCGCCACAAGAATGTAAGTATTGCCACACGAACTAACAAAAGGTCCCATGAAGTCTATGCCCCACACATCAAATATGTCAACTTCAAGAATAGTTGTGAGGGGCATTTCGTCCTTCTTTGATATTCCTCCAGCTCTCTGACACTCATCACATATCTTTACAAGCTCACTGGCATCTCTATACAAGGTTGGCCAATAAAAACCACAACTCAGAACTTTGGAAGTAGTCCTTGGGGAGAGGAATGACAAGAATCAAGTATTCTTATTTGTTCTTCCTCTGGGACACACCTACGAATCACTCCATCATTGCAAATCTTGAACAAGTAGGTCTCATCCCAATAATAGTCCAAATTGTCCCGTTTGAGTTTCTTCCTTTGGTTAGAAGAGAGCTCACACGGGACAATGACAGTAACAATGAAATTGGCAAGATCCGCGAACCAAGGCATATCATTCATAGAAACCGAGATAAGTTGATCATCCGGGAAATCATCATCAATTTCAATACCCTCTTTTGGCCTCCCTTGCTCTTCTAGACGGGACAAATGATCCGCAACCTGATTTTCACTACCTTTCCTATCAATGATCTCGAGGTCAAATTCTTGAAGCAACAAAACCCATCTCATCAGTCTAGCTTTGGAGTCTTTCTTTGTCATCAAATACCGGAGCGCCGCGTGATCGGTGTGAACAATCACTTTGGCGCCCATGAGATAAGGCCTAAATTTCTCCATTGCGAACACAATTTCCAACAATTCCTTCTCAGTCACTGTATAATTAACCTGGGCATCGTTTATAGTTTTTCTTGCATAGTACACCGGGTGAAATATCTTATTCACCCGTTGCCCCAAGACCGCTCCTACCGCAACATCACTTGTGTCGCACATAAGCTCTAAGGGTGAGCTCCAATTACTGCGGTAATGACTGGAGTGGTTGTTAATTTATACTTCAAGTGATCAAAGGCCTTCATGCATTATTCATTGAAATCAAACCTTGCATCCTTCTCTAATAGCTTGCATAGGGGATTCACCACTTTGGAAAAGTCTTTGATGAACCTCCGGTAGAACCCCGCATGCCCAAGGAAACTTTGAACTCCCTTGACGGAAGTTGGAGGAGGTAACTTTGAAATCACTTCTATCTTAGCCTTGTCCACTTCGATTCCATCTTTTGAGATCTTATGGCCGAGGACAATGCCCTCCTCGACCATAAAGTGTCATTTTCCCCAATCCAATACAAGATTTGTCTCTTCACATCGGGCTATAACCTTGTCAAGATTTTTTAAACATTCTTCAAATGAGTCTCCAAACACACTAAAGTCGTCCATAAAGACTTCGAGGAAGTCCTCCACCATGTCCGTAAATATCGCCATTATACACCGCTGAAATGTAGCGGGTGCATTACACGATCCGAACAACATCCTAGAGAATGCAAAGGTCCCATACGGGCAGGTGAAGGTAGTTTTCTCTTGATCTTCTAGGGATATAAGAATATGATTGTAACCTGAGTACCCATCCAAGAAACAATAGAAGGCTCGCCCAAAAATTCTGTCTAACATCAGGTCCAGAAAGGGCAATGGAAAGTGATCCTCTCGGGTCACATTGTTCAGCTTCCTTTAGTCCATACATACCCTCCAACCAGTCACGATCCAAGTAGGGATCAACTCATTTTTTTCATTTTTCACCACGGTCATACCCCGCTTTTTCGGCACACATTGCAACGGCGAAGTCCATGCACTGTATGAGATTGGATAGATAACCCCTGCATCAATCCATTTGATAATCTCCTTTTTGACCACCTCCTGTATAGCCTCGTTCAACCTCCATTGTTTTTCCACAAACGGTTTTGCATCATCCTCAAGTATATTTTATGCATGCAAAAGGCGGGGCTTATGCCCCGAATATCATCTAAGGTCCATCCAATTGCCTTTTTTCTCCTTTGGAGCACTTCAAGAGTTGAGTTTACCTGCACTTTGATTAAGAAAGCAGAAAGAATAACATGTAATGTAGAAGAAGGGCCCAAGAATTCATACATGAGGTGTGATGGGAGAGGCTTCAACTCCAAGGTAGGTGGATCCTCGATCGAGATCTTTATTGGTGGAGTCTTCCGATTTTCCAAGTCCAAGGATAGCTTACGGGGACCATAAGAATAGGAGCCCATTCGTTGCAATGCATTAGCAAATTCAACCAAGCCATCCCTTACATCATCCTCGTGGTTCAACAAGACAACTTCCATGGGATCTTCCATGTTGATCATTGAGATTGTATCATCAATTATCACTTCTGTCACTAAATCCACAAAAGAGCAAACCTCTACTATTTGGTTTCCTCATTGACTTGCACACGTGGAAGACAACCTTTTCATCGCCCACCCGGAAGGTGAGCTCACCGGCTTCAACATCTACCAAGGCCTTCCCTGTTGCTAGGAGCGGCCTTCGCAAGATTATAGGCACCTCGTAGTATACCTCGTAGTCGAGGATCACAAAATCAACATGCAAGATAAACTTGTCGACCTATACAAGAACATCATCAATAATACCAAGGGGCTGCTTTATTGTTCTATCTGCCATTTTTAGTCTCATTGAAGTTTCTCATGGTTGACCAATACCCAAAGTTTTGAAGACGGAGTAAGGTATCAAATTGATACTTGCACCCAAATCACACAATGCCTTTGCAAAATCCGCACTTCCAATGGTATAAGGGATGGTAAATGCGCCGGGATCTTCAAGCTTAGGAGCCATCGAGTGCACAATGGCACGTACTTGGTGAGTCATTTTGATGGTATCACATTCCATTGATCTCTTCTTAGTCACCAAGTCTTTCATAAACTTGGCGTATCCCGAAATTTGCTCACGAGCTTCCACTAATGGCACATTGATTGACAAGCTCTTCATTATCTCTATGAACTTATTGAATTGATTTTCACTTTTCCGCTTTGCCAGTCTTTAAGTATAAGGTGGAGGAGGACTGGGCAAAGGAGCCTTGGCTTTTGGCACCACCGGCTCTGGAATGTCTATCACGTGTTCCCTAGAGGGGTTCACGTCATTTTGTGACTCCTCCTCATTGTCATTGATATCAATCCTCACTTCACCATTCACTTTCTCTTCACTCACTTACTCAACCACTATAGGAACATCACCATTTTGCATTTCATCCTCATCACACACAACTCTCTTTTGCTTGGAGGTACTTGCTTCACCACCTCGACCACTCTTTGTGGTCACTGCGATTGCATGCCCAGTATTGTTATTGTTACCTCCCTTCAGGTTTACTACCGTGTTACTAGGTAGTGCCCTATTAAGGCAAGTGTTTGATGCTTGCCAGGTTTGACCCATTTGGACATCGAGATTGCGGATGGAGGTAGTGTGGGAGGCAATTTGAGCATCAGAATTGGTAGTCCTTTCCATCATCTGTTTGAACATATTCTCGATCCGACCCATATCATTGCTTGATGAACGTTGGCATTGAGATTGATATGTAGGAGTATTGTTGGGTTGTTGATACATTGGGGGCCTTTGAAAGCCCGATCCCCGATTTCCATTTCCACCCCAATTGCTGTTGTTATTGCCATTCCAATTGTTGTGGCCACCCCAATTCTGATTATCAGTTGTTTGAGTTGTTGTTGTTCCAGTTTCTTTGCCCTTGATTGTTCCAATTCTGGTTATTCCCTTGAGATCTCCACTATTGGTTTGGAGCATTGCTCCGCTGCCCTTGGTAGTTGTTTGCATACATCACATCCTCACTTTGGTCATCATACGAATCATCATTTTTATAACCACTCACACCTTGCTCATTTTGACCATTGTTTCTTTGCATTTGTTGGCAACGTTGTCTTCTCCTGTTGACCATTAGATTGACCCCTTCCATTGCATGTACTTGCTTTGGTCCTTGAATTTGCTGAATGTGCTTTGGCAAGTTGGTTCATAGTTGTTGTTAACTCAGCAATGGCTTGTCCATGGTCTTGGAGTTTCTTGTGAAGGTTGATCACATTCGGGTCACCTTGAGGAACGTTTGCCCGACTTTGCCACACTGAAGAAGTGTCAGCCATTTCATCAAGAATGTCACATGCTTCATCATAAGACAACTTCATAAAATTACCTCCAACTAACTGGTTCACCACACATTGATTGGTCGTGTTTATACCCCGGTAAAATGTTTGTTGGATCATAGCTTCTATCATGTTATTATTGGGGCATTCCTTGACCATAGTTCTGTATCTCTCCCAAATCTCATGAAGGGGTTCATTTGGTTCTTGTTTGAATTCTAAGATTTCACCCCTTAAAGTTGCCATATGTCTGGGTGAGAAAAACTTGGCAATAAACTTGTCCGCCAACTCATCCCACATAGAGATGGAATGGTTGGGGAGTCTTTCGAGCCAATCCAATGCTTTCCCTCTAAGAGAAAAAGGGAACAATCTCAGCCTTAATGCAACCTCTAATACATTTGTCTGCTTGCTTCCCCAACAGGTATCCACAAATCCCTTTAGATTCTTATAAGCATTTTGATGGGGAGCACCTGTGAAATACCCTTGCTGCTCCAATAAAGTCAACATCACATTTGTAATTTGAAAATTGCCCGGCCAGATTCAGGGTGGGACAGTCACGCTAGCATATCCTTTATTTGGAAGCACCCGAGGAGCTGCTCTTGGAGGAGGTGGGGGAGGGTCTGGAATATTTTTATTGGCCTGGCGACCTTTTCTTTGAGCTTGAGGTACTAGATGCACCTCATCACCACCATTATCATCTACCTCCTCCCCCGGTATAACATTTCCGAGAGGATCAACCATTTGTACCTCAAGCGATTAAACACACAAGTTAGTAAAATAAAAGGAAAGAAAAACAATAGACACAATTAGTCAGATAGATAGCCAAAACCGTTTAACTCCCTGGCAATGGTGCCAAAAAGTGATCGGCTCCAACCCTGCACCACTATAAAATGGCGAGGAGGGGTCGGTGTAGCTTTTACCTGAGGGATCGGGATCGATATCCACAGGGAGTTATAAGATGGGAATTGTGTTCCTATCCGACCTAGCTATGTATTTGTCTTTAATTACACTTCTAGTCATAAGTTGGTTTGATTATAGTCTAACAGTATTGCTATTGATTACTAAGTAGAAGCTTAAGTATAATATTTTTGTAAGGGTTTTCTCAGTTTATAAAGGGCACTAGGGGAGCGACTTACACCTAGGCGAGTATCTAATGGAATCTAGAGTTTAGGACAAACTTGTTGTATATGGGATCGTGATATAACCTCACACTCAATTACTCACCCTATACCTCTCGGTAGTTTGGGTGACTTTGCCCGAATTGGCTTTCTCAAGCCTAATTGGGTGTTCAAATAGTGCAATTGAAATTGGCACAAATTGGTAATACAATCTCTAGGTTTAACCCTTTAGTTGGGGTTATCAATCTCTTGAATTCACCCCAATTGCTTGTTAGCCTATTTTACCTAGGCTTGGGTCCTCTTTCTCAAGAAGAACCCTAGTAAAAAAGGCATGAATTAGTGTTTGCAACCACCAATTCAACAATTAAAGCATAAAATAAGCTAAATATCACTAACCCATAACAAATAAGCCCTAAAATTAAAGATCCATAAGATACCCACACTAGGGTTGGGTCACAACCTTAGCTAATGGGTCTAGATACTCATAATCAAGGTGGAAATCAAAGATGTAGATGAAATAATAGCCATAAATGTTAAATACAAGGATAAAATCTAAGATTATAAGCTAAAGCTACTCTAAAATTACTCAAAAAGGCAAAAGGCTGATGTTCATGAGCTCAGTGATACAAAAGATAACCTAAACATGTGAAAAAGAACTATTTATACACAGCTGAAATTACTGGACAAAAATGCCCCTGCGGAGGTTCTGCTGTCAGCGGAAAAATAGGCGCCTCAGCGGATTGACATTCGCAGCCATGCAATAACAAGCGCGGACCGCGCTTCTTCAAAATTGGACTTTATGAAAACTCTCTGAACCTTGATTTCGCTCCCAGCGAAATTCTAACCGCCTCAACGTTAGGAAATAGCGCGACCTCGTAAAATAAGTGTTGATCGCGTTTCATGGTTTGCCCAAGATTGCTAATTCTTTGATCCTCCATTTTCGCTCTCAGCGTAATTTCCCCCGCGGCCGCGCCAATGGCTTCGCGACCACGCTGTCAGCGGTCCCACCTGAGTCCAAATTCATCTCTCTGAACCTCAAATCCGCGCCAGCCCTCAGTAATCCGCCTCAGAGGATAAGCTTACGCTGCAACGTAAAATTAGCGTTGTCAGCGCTTCAGTTGAGTTCAGGGTTTTTGCAAGATTTGCTTCTTTTTAAGTTCGTTTGGTCTCTTTGTCTCATTTTGACCATAACCTGCAAGTAAGCACCTTAAGTTAGTTTTCGGGAATACCTTAATGCATTTTTGCCCCAAATCCTAAGCAAAAGAGAGTAAATAGTAGGTTAAAATCCCTAGTTATCAAGTACCGCAAAAGGAGGTTGCCTCTTCATCACGACCCCCCGGTGATGGAGCCGCGGTGGAACCTCACCCTGAGGAATTCGTTCTGATAGGGTGCCCTACTGTTGCCGATTTCAAGGTTGATAAGACTTCTTCGGTACCGGGTCGCTGCGAGCCGGTCTCGAGATACATATTCACAATAACCGAAGATCTCCTCACCATAATTAAAGAGGACTACAACTGGACCAATAAACATGTGGTGATACCTTCGCCCGAGGAATCGATCACAACCCATGTGGAAGGTTTCCTAAGTGTTTACACTTATCCCTTCACTTTGGGTCCTTTAGACCCTATCATCATTGCCTTCTGCAGGAGGTACGACGTGACTCTTGGCTAGATCCATCCTTCCTCCTGGAGAATAGTGATTCTCCTCCGATTCTTCGTCAGCAAAATCGAGGGGTGTCCCTTCACCCTTGATCACCTTATGCGTCTCTACACTCCCCCGACACTATCGCACGGGGGGGGGGGGGTGTAGAGACGCATAAGG